>JAWQFJ010001435.1:150000-197500 GCA_034096865.1 Theodoxus fluviatilis
AGTGAGTGATGGTGCATTTGGACTAGAAGGGAATGATGGTGCATTTGGACTAGAAGTGAGTGATGGTGCATTTGGACCAGAAGTGAATGACGGTGCATTTGGACTAGAAGTGAATGATGGTGCATTTGGACTAGAAGGGAATGATGGTGCATTTGGACTAGAAGTGAGTGATGGTGCATTTGGACTAGAAGGGAATGACGGTGCATTTGAACTAGAAGTGAGTGATGGTGCATTTGAACTAGAAGTGAGTGATGGTGCATTTGAACTAGAAGTGAGTGATGGTGCAGTCAGGTGTGAGTAGAAAAGAATATGGTAAAATCATGTTAACTATGACTAAAAACTGCTAGGATTCTACAGATGAAAATTGATGGAAGAAACTAGTTTTGTATGTCATGATTTGTAAGACTTGCTATTCTTCAATGATTTTATGCCAGAGCAGGGACAATGAACATGTCTGATGAACAGTGTAATCATGAAAACCAGAAATGTTGACTTCGGTATTTAAAGATTACCATGACTTTTTACAAATTAGCATATTTCCCATAAAGTGAGCAGTCAGTGCAGTTGCTTATGTCAGCCAGTGTCTGCACCTCACCTTGCTCTCTGCCTGCAGCCTTCACCTGCCACGAGCACGGCAGTCCCGCCATCGTGTACGCTTCCCAGCACCAGCAGCTCATCTCGGGGGGACGCAAAGGCGACATCTGCATCTTTGACTTGCGGCAGATGACGCTGCGCCAGACGTTCCAGGCACATGACAGCCCCATCAAGACTCTGGCCTTGGATCCCGAAGAAGAGTACTTTGTTACTGGCTCTGCCGAGGGAGACATCAAGGTCAGTGTGTGGAGCCAGGCCCGTATGGCGTCTTTAGTGTACAGATATGCATCGTGTACTGTGCCATGCTATGCAGTACACATATTAAAAAGTAATACAAAAATCTTAACTCTGATCAGTACGCAGGAAAGCAGGACAAAGCGCAAACAAGCGTGTACGTCAATAATGTACAAGCATTACATTGTGTCTGATTTTGGGGTTAGCAGTCAATGATGATGATCCAGAACATGATAGGTATACAGAATAAGTGTTTTGCTTGCACTCAGCTGATAGGAACTCATTGGCAAGATTCTTTCATGGCTTTCCTTTGGAGAAAAGAGATTTTTCAGTAGACAGTATTTGCCCTGGAGGACCTAAGTTGATGTTGAAGACGGGGGGACAGAGCATGGAGGTGCAGTGCAGCCTCTGAGGGCTTCCTGTGTGTGCTGCAGGTGTGGGGCCTGGACGTGTACCAGCTGCTCTACTCCTTCCCCGGGGAGCACAGCAAGGCGACCTTCTTCAGGAACGTGGGCTCCTCCTCTGGTGTGGGTCAGGTGGCGCTGGGGCCGGGACACCGCCTCTACTCGTGTGGCGTGGACGGCTCTCTCAAGTCGCGCCAGCTGCCCGAGCGGGAGAACGTGGTGCACCACTGGATGCCGGGCATGTGAGGCCAGCCTGCAGTCCTCCAGCACGGACCTCCGTCGCCTTGTCAGCTGCTGCGTTCAGGGTCGCCACCTCTAGCGAGGTCTTGAGCAGATTGGGCCTGGGTGTGGAGAGCGCGATGATGGGATCTGATGGCATGTGTGGCATGGAAGGTTTCTCGTGACAGACGATGAGGTGTGTTGTAGTGATGATTTTGTCATGTGTTGGTAGGCTTGTAGAAAGAGCCCTGCATTGCAAGTATGTCGGCAGTTGATGGGCAGTGTTCAGTCCTCGGCAAGCTGCTTCAGCTCACATGGTCCATCGTCACCGAGGAGCTGAAGGAAATGCTTGACAGAAATCGGAGTCAGTCAAGCATGGATATGTAGACTGCTTTACTTACACCATCCATCACTTGATATCTGGTGGCAGCAGGGGATTTGAGAGGCAGGTTCAAACACGTTTTAGTCACTTGAGTGGTTTTTGTTTGCTTGATTTTCAAGAGAGTGGGAAAGGGTTGGTGTTTTTTTGTTTTTTACAGCAAGGAATGAATTACATTATCTTTTTTTAGTTCTTAATATTTCAGGGGAAGTAAACGGAACTAGAAAAAGTATGGTTAGTTTGGGAATGAAGTCTTTTGTGTTTTTTTGTTTTTTGCTTTTGGATGGGTAGTAGTTTTCTCTGCGATCTAACTGCAGAATGGAAAGACCATGTTCTGATGAAAACCCACGCAAGTATGTAGACTGTTCCTTGCTGGACTTGAGAATCAGCAAGAGCAGTCGGAAAGTTTTCGTGTGTGATGGATGCCTTGCAGTGGACTGCGCATGAGCACTCCAGGGTAGGATGCCGCAACTGCCTGGCGGTGGATGTCCAAGTAGGGGAGGAGGTTTCCTGCCGTTGCTGCCAAAGAAATTCACAGGGATGACTTGCAATAGGACACAGCACCCATCCTGACAAGGACTGCTTCGAACACTCTCAAGCACAGAGGCATGTGCCATAATCCAACCAAAAGCTACTTGACTATCCACAGAGCAGAAACCTGCAGCTTCTTTGCCATCCACTGAGAGGTCTGTGTGTTGTGCTGGCCTTGCAACAGCCAGAGCCGCTCGGCCATGTCTGTAGACCTGTCTATACCAGCCTGTGTGTACCACCAGCCTGTCTGTACCAGCCTGTCAAAGACTTTTCCCAGAAACGTCTTCTACTTAACACCTCTCTCCTCCTCTGGGAACGGGTGGAGGTTCGCGCCCTCAATTCTGCATGGACTTGTGTAGCCTTGCTAGGCAAGCCTTCCCCCACCTGTGTGGCTGTCGTGGGCCCTGCCACAGCCATCAGTGGTGGTTGGCCCTCAACAGCAAGACAGCTGGCATGGAGGCCAGAATGGAGAGTGTGGTGGTTTGCTGTCGTTGGAACTGGATATTGAAAGGAGAACCAGATAGCACATTTGTGACTGCTTTGCTTCGTGTATTTGTTTGCCCCGACAATGTTACTTGATGGGATTAATTAACGCCACCACAAAGTTACAGTTGGGGACGACAGGTCTTGGCAATACTTCCATGGAAGTGTTTGATATTCTTAATGTTGATTCACCTAAGGCTACGCAATTCTCAGTCGTGCATTAAGGTACTGTACATTCCTTGTTGTTTTATTGTATCGTTTTGCAGATATCACCAGTACTTTTGTAGAGAAATATTCAAGAGCTTCATCTGTAGCTAAGTGTCTGTGTATGTACATATCAATGAAATTACTGTGTGTGATAACAGATCATAATCATGTGGGGGAAATTGTGTAAAAATGTGGAACCCCTATCTATTGATCCGGAACGATGGAGAAGATGAGCATGTCATAATAGACTTGGCCTGCTATTGCTGCTGCTGCTTGTTTCAATGTGATACTAGTGTAGTGTAGGGTCTTCAGGGATTCACATGTTTTACCTTGTCTGAACCTGGGAGTGAGTAAAAACAAAGCCAGGGGAAAACTTTAGCGGTTTTGTCTGTCTGGACAAGTGTAGGGGACAGACGGTTCTCGCTTTCTTGATGTGGAACACAAGACTGGCATTGCAGCTCTCTTTGAGCTTGCATGCACAGAAGTAGCTGTCTGTCTGCGTGTTACACTCCACTTTTTCTTTGAGTGTGTTGCCATCGATTTCACTCGCACCATGGCAAGCCAGCGTTGCCCTCACAGTGAAATACTGAGACTGAATGCTACAATGCAGAAGTGTAGATACAGCAAGCAGCTTGTTTGATGAAATGCATTTTGAAGCTGATTTAGCAGTAAATTATTTGGTGTGCATGAATGTGTGTGCGAGAGAGAGAGAGAGAGAGAGAGAGAGAGAGAGAGAGAGAGAGAGAGAGAGAGAGAGAGAGAGAGAGAGAGAGAGAGAGAGAGAGAGAGAGAGAGAAAGAGAGAGAGAGCAATGTGGGAAGAACAAAAGTTATTTGGCAGAATCAGAAAATAGGCTGTAATGAAATTTATTTGATTTCAAACATGTGTCAGCCCTGTTTTTGATTTCTCTGCAGTTTTAAAGTGGACGCAATGAAATGTATGCAGTCAACTGACAACAATAGTTCCAGTTCAATGCCAGTTCTCCTGAATCAAGTCAAATGATTTCTCTATTGGGAGTCAGAAGTAGTTAAAAATGAAATTGTAGCTAGATTTGCATTGTTGTACTGTACATTTACAGTGGGCCATGCTTCACTCTTTTTTGTACAGGTACTTATTGAAGCAGTGGTTTTGTAATAAGTTGCTGCTGGCGAATTGCTCTGTAGCATGTAGCACTCTTTTAACCAAGGTTTATCTTTTAAAACAACAGCATAACTGTAATATCGAGGTCTTTTTCCTCACGTGGTCATCATTTACTGCAGTATTTACCACTCTTCAGTCAGTGAATGAATTCATGTTCCCCCAGTATGATGAAGTAGATGCCAGTTGGTCTGAATGTGGTGGACTTTGGCTGACCCGAGTACTGTGCTGGACTTGTGGCTTGCAGCCCCTGTGCCTGTAGTGGGCTCGGTGTTGCCTGTTGTCAGTTCTTCACATGGGAGTTGCCACTTACTGCAGTCTGAGGTGTGGGCCTGTCTGCTGCACTTCAGTTGTTGCGTAGGAAAGTAAGTAATAGAATTATCATTTCACTCTGCACAGAATTCGAGGAAAAGCTATGATAGACTTCTGAAATGTGTTTATACATGTGTACTCATAGCCTTAATGAAATGTTTTCATTTGTTCAAGTTTTGAAAGCAGCTGACTTACTGTGTACCTGTCCGGTGTCTGCATACTTTGTTTATCAATTTAGAAGCTCAAAGAAACTCTGTGATTCAAAACTCTTGTTTGGAATTATCATGACAAGCACTGTCAGCGATGGATGAGCTGTGCTTGTTTTCGTGCAGTGTACAAACACCTACACACTCTTGCCCTTGTCTTGGAGAGCACCAGCACTCCTTACTTTACCAGACAAGCTGATATTCTTGTCATGCACTGCTACTCAACCAGTGCTGTGTTGCCTCTTGCTGCTATGAAGCTCATGACCACCTGTCCCCTGAACTCGGCCCTTGTGTGCTCGCTGTTGTCAGGGGATTGGATGGGGACCCTGCTGTTGGATGGCTTCTTGGCCAGATTGCCTTCCTTCCACACTTTGCTTCTTTAGAAAAAGACGAAGGGACCTATTGGACCAGTAGTCACTTGGACCGTAGCTTTCCTGACGCAGATTTCCCAGGCATGGCTGATATGGGACTCATTTCTGTAGACACTTTTCTGTAGAACATAGCATTGCTGGAGCACAGTGTTTTAGGAAAACAGAGATTCTTAAATACTGGTTTCATAGAAGACAGATTTTCTGAGTCAGAATTTCCTGGATAATTTGTTTCCTTGAACAAATATTTCCTCGAGTGTGGAATCTGGGACAGAAGTGCACGGATGTTGCTTCCTCAGTCCAGTCCAGGGCTCTTTGAGACTGTAGCACTGTAGACTTGGACATTGTGTCTTGTTAAGATTTTCTCACAACATTTGTCTGCCAGTCAGTGACCTACTGTAGGTGAAGTTGGAGAGTGTGGTTTGCCCTAAACTTGTTAATGGAGAATGATAACACGGTAGTAGAAAGTTGGCATTCCAGTAGTTTCACCTGTACAAATAGGCTCTCATTGTCTGCATTTTGAAACTTGCTTTTAAACCCTCTAGTACTGGACCTTGGCTTGGCATGCTCACTTACTCACTGCTTGCTCCTCTCTACAGCCTCACAATTTCCTGTGTTTGGCTCATTGTTGAAAATGAGCATGTCTGTATTGCCTAATATCTGATTTCATGTATGTTCGACTCACAAGCCCTTTATATAGATGTGGGCATGTTGGCAGTGTGTAGGAAGTGTCTTTGCTTGCACCATTTCATTAACTACACAAAACTTATCTATATCTCTCTGCATGTTTTCTTTTGCTGAACACAAGTCTGAAAGATTTGTAAAGTTTCTCTTTAATTATGCATTCAGAATGAAGTACTTTTTCTCTATCTACTTGCAGTGCTTCAAGGTTTCCATTGAAGCATGTGCTAGTGTCTCATAAGTGTCTTTTACATGGTAGTAAAACAGTGTCATCTCGATCAAAACACCTTCCTTTAGATGAATTAGAACACATCTGCTTTAGTTCACTCTTGTTTGCTATGGAGGCAAACTTAGCATGGCAGGTTATCTATTCCTTGTCAGTGGTAGTGCATTCCAGGAGAGCGTAGTTGTTGAAGCAGAGCATCGTGTACTTACCTCAGACCACCCTCGCTCTGACCAAGTGGATGCCTTGGCCTGTAGAGTAAATGTCAGTGCAGTAGTCTCCCTTCCCCTTCGTCCTGTTGCTGCATTGCAAGCAGTGGGATCTGGTCCGCTCTGCTGCTGCTGCTGTGTGAAAGCTGTGATGGAGGGGGCTGCCTCCTCACCGAGTCCTGGTGAGCCTCTGCTATGAAAAACCTCCTCTTGTTGCCAGCGGTGTCTCCTCCAGATGACGTGGACTCCGGACACGGTTGTGACCTGAATCGAGTTTATCTTTGTTTGTGATTTGAGCTGGATGTGTATTATGAAAGAATTCCTTTACTTAAATTGATAGCAAGTAGTCAACCGACCTGTGTTCGCGTTGTCTTTCCTTGTTCTTGTACACAACACGGCAGTGGAAGTCCTGAGCAAGGGCCAGAGTTCAAGTCAAGGTGTGGAGTGCTGGTGCCTGGCTTCATATGGATAAACTGCGTGCCCTCCATGGCTCAGTAAAGTGTCATGGCCAGATCATGCCCTCCATGGCTCAGTAAAGTGTCATGGCCAGATCATGCCCTCCATGGCTCAGTAAAGTGTCATGGCCAGATCATGCCCTCCATGGCTCAGTAAAGTGTCATGGCCAGATCATGCCCTCCATGGCTCAGTGAAGTGTCATGGCCAGATCATGCCCTCCATGGCTCAGTAAAGTGTCATGGCCAGATCATGCCCTCCATGGCTCAGTAAAGTGTCATGGCCAGATCATGCCCTCCATGGCTCAGTAAAGTGTCATGGCCAGATCATGCCCTCCATGGCTCAGTGAAGTGTCATGGCCAGATCATGCCCTCCATGGCTCAGTAAAGTGTCATGGCCAGATCATGTCCTCCATGGCTCAGTGAAGTGTCATGGCCAGATCATGCCCTCCATGGCTCAGTAAAGTATCATGGCCAGATCATGCCCTCCATGGCTCAGTGAAGTATCATGGCCAGATCATGCCCTCCATGGCTCAGTGAAGTGTCATGGCCAGATCATGCCCTCCATGGCTCAGTGAAGTGTCATGGCCAGATCATGCCCTCCATGGCTCAGTAAAGTGTCATGGCCAGATCATGCCCTCCATGGCTCAGTGAAGTATCATGGCCAGATCATGCCCTCCATGGCTCAGTAAAGTGTCATGGCCAGATCATGCCCTCCATGGCTCAGTGAAGTATCATGGCCAGATCATGCCCTCCATGGCTCAGTAAAGTGTCATGGCCAGATCAAACTATTCTGTCAGGTCATGAACTGAATGCTTGGATGACAGATGACAGCGTAGCTGTGGAGCCTCCTCCACTAGCTCAGCCAGGGTTGTGTATACTGTCTGCAGCACCATGAGAGAGCACCACTGCTGCCAAGAATGACTGTATCAGGTGTGCCAGATTTGCTTATGTCACAAAAACTAAGAGTGGACTTCATTGCCATTGAGTTGAAATCTACATACATGTGAAGTGAATGTGTGTGCCTAGTGTTATACTCTCAATGGAATAAAGGCAAGATAAAATAGGATTTCCAAAAGGCCTGGATTCATGTAATGATGTCTAATGCAGAACTATTATATGTAATGGAAACTAAACATAATGTCCTTTCATTCTGTTTTGTGTGTGTTTTGTGCGTGTGTGATAATTTCTCATACATGACAACAGTCTGTATTTTGAAATATGAAACAAAATAGTCATTAAACTTGTTAAATCATGATAACAAAACTGACAAAGATTCATCAAAGTGTTGCACAAGTTAGCCATTGCAGATGATCTCTGAGGGCACCATGGCCTTCTTATGTAAATCAAACCACTTCCACTCCTTTGGATTAGTGGATGCTTTGTCCTGTACACAAGCGACTCTCACTGTAGAGGCTTGGGCCAGATCAATTCTTGGTCTTTTTTCCTGCAAGGCTGCCCTGGAAATCAGCATGTAATGGCACATTGCTCACGCCAGGCAGAGGGGAAAGAGAAAAATCTAGAGCCACACGAGCCAGTTCTTACAGAAGCACACACATGCGACACCACTCGCTCATCTCTAAAGAGCCATTGCCTACAGACATACTGTACGTGCACCCACACACCAGAGGGCAGACATTAAGTTGACGTCAGAGGCCTCCAGAAAATAACCTTGATGGCAGCTTGGAGTGGACCTAAGATGGGACAAGCTTTTCTAGCAAGCAACAGACCACTTCGAGGTGGGAATCGGAAGTCCAGGACAAGAGAAGACATGCGCTGTTCCACATCATTGAGGCAGAAGACGTCTACACAGGGATCGGCCGGGAAATTGGTCCCCAGAAAAGACTGACAGGGACGAAGTGAAAGCTGTGAAAGCCAGTCGGCCTAATGGCGAGAAGAACGCTTCTAGTCCGACCTTGATTGAGAGTGAGACCAAGGGCAAGGTGCTTACGCTAGGAACCTTGCAAGAGCTTGCGAGGAATAAGCCGGTGTCAGCATTTGCCAACATGATGAAAGCAGATACAAAGGCAGTCAAAAGTTTGACACATGCTGACACCGGCCTATTATTTGCCAGCTAGGCAGGCTAAGCAACGCGCCCCATTCGTCCCATAGCTTGAAGTCCTGCCCAACTCCTCCTTTGACCCCATTCGTCCCATAGTTTGAAGTCCTGCCTAACTCCTCCTTTGACCCCATTCGTCCCATAGTTTGAAGTCCTGCCTAACTCCTCCTTTGACCCCATTCGTCCCATAGTTTGAAGTCCTGCCTAACTCCTCCTTTGGCCCCATTCGTCCCATAGTTTGAAGTCCTGCCTAACTCCTCCTTTGGCCCCATTCGTCCCATAGTTTGAAGTCCTGCCTAACTCCTCCTTTGGCCCCATTCGTCCCATAGTTTGAAGTCCTGCCCAACTCCTCCTTTGGCCCCATTCGTCCCATAGTTTGAAGTCCTGCCTAACTCCTCCTTTGACCCCATTCGTCCCATAGCTTGAAGTCCTGCCCAACTCTTCCTTTGACCCCATTCGTCCCATAGTTTGAAGTCCTGCCTAACTCCTCCTTTGACCCCATTGGTCCCATAGTTTGAAGTCCTGCCTAACTCCTTCTTTGACCCCATTCGTCCCATAGTTTGAAGTCCTGCCTAACTCCTCCTTTGACCCCATTCGTCCCACAGTTTGAAGTCCTGCCTAACTCCTCCTTTAGCCCCATTCGTCCCATAGTTTGAAGTCCTGCCTAACTCCTCCTTTGACCCCATTGGTCCCATAGTTTGAAGTCCTGCCTAACTCCTTCTTTGACCCCATTCGTCCCATAGTTTGAAGTCCTGCCTAACTCCTCCTTTGGCCCCATTCGTCCCATAGTTTGAAGTCCTGCCTAACTCCTCCTTTGGCCCCATTCGTCCCATAGTTTGAAGTCCTGCCTAACTCCTCCTTTGACCCCATTCGTCCCATAGTTTGAAGTCCTGCCTAACTCCTCCTTTGACCCCATTGGTCCCATAGTTTGAAGTCCTGCCTAACTCCTCCTTTGACCCCATTCGTCCCATAGTTTGAAGTCCTGCCTAACTCCTCCTTTAACCCCATTGGTCCCATAGTTTGAAGTCCTGCCTAACTCCTCCTTTGACCCCATTCGTCCCATAGTTTGAAGTCCTGCCTAACTCCTCCTTTGGCGACAGGAGTGGGAAAGGAAAATGAGCGCGTGGTTTGTACAGAATCCTATACTGCAGACATACCGTGGCCAAACGTCGCTGGAGAGCTAGTTACATGCAATGAAAGTGCTTTACAAGTGCACCGTCAGTTTACTTTTCTCATGCTCTTCCTCTGGCTCGGTAAAGACGTATGACGGAAGATCAAGATTTGCTCTTATTCTAACCAGTAACAGCGATTTTCGAGGTCAATGGCCTCACATAGCCTACACAAGATGAGAGGTCATATTCATTTATCCATCCATCCATCCATCCATCCACACCCAGGGCAGACTGTGGATAAAGGGAGGACACTCCAATTACCAGTTCGACGTCAAGCCACCGCATAAATTTCCCCCATTCCAACATAACGCAAGCCGTCTATCCAACCCCCTGTGGGTTCGGGGTGAGAATTGACCCACCGTGTCTCCCTACACGATTCGTAAGAGGCGAATAACTAGGGACACCGTGACTTGATTTGCGTTTACTATAAACTGTTCCAGTGATTTTCGTGCTTACTGGCCTTATATAGCCTACAAAGGCTGATAGGCCGTTAAACACCATCCATACATCCGTCCGTCCGTCTATCCATTGCTGTAAATAAACAGCTGGTACAGGAAACCACCTGCAGGCAGCCACTTGAGGGAGTCCCAGAGGACCAGGGCAGGTGCAGTCATTCTCCCTTCTCCACTCCGATGGCGGCAGTCCGAGGTGGTCTCGGTGTCCCTGCACTCCACAGGAGTGCTGCGTACTGTGGCTGTGGTCAGCTGGAAGGGAGGGCGGGAACCTTTTCAGTGTGCACTGACGCCGGTCGTGTGTCTGTTCGCGCTTGCGCGAGCGCGCGCGTGCGTGCGTGTGTGTGTGTGTGTGTGTGCGAGAGAGAGAGCATGCGTGTGTGTGTGTGAGAGAGAGAGAGAGAGAGAGAGCGTGCGTGCGTGCGTGTGTGTGAGTGGGGGGTTCGGGGACTAAGCCTAACGTCGCGCTCGACAAAGGAAGATGTTGCACAAAATATAACCTCTCTTCTTCCAGGTGTAGTGAAAGCTGTAGTGGCCCATGCTACACAATTGTGTCCATAGCAGCACCTTCACGTGTGGTCAGACCGATCGAGTGCCCGGCGGTATAACTGGGTCAGGCTGGACTAAGCCTTCAACCCACCAGGTTGTAAAACTGTCCTATGAGAAGGAAATCTCTGATTTTGAAACCCGGGCAGATGGAGCCCGACAGCCTTGGCTGGCATCCGTCTAGGGACCCAGCTCACCCGAATAACCAGCAAAGACTGCTGCGGCGGATCAGGCGGAAGAAATCCACCATGGATTCAATGGCTGAGAAGGCGATGCAGCAGCGCACTGTGGAGTGCGAAGGGCGTGACAGAGCACAGAAGACGTTACGGTCATCCACTGCAGCTGAAGGAGCCCCCGGACGTTACGATTTCTTCGTGCCACTGGATCTGTATTCCTGAGGCCGAGAGAGTGGGATGTCCCTGTGCAACGGCTTTTCCACTTTAAAATCCTCCACGCACAGGTCACGTTGTGCACTTCATCTCTCAGCCCTCATTCTCACCCTTCACTCTCTAATCTGTCTGCCCTACTCAAAAGTCCTGCTGCGACCGGGGAATGGCGAAGCAACAGGTGGAGGTGACCATTGGAAGTTGCAGTCAAGAACCTACACGTAGGCCGCCTTGGACAGTGGTCATTTGCCTTCGTACCGGGGCAGCGGAGACGTCCGGCAGCATCCTTGGCGACAGAGCAGCCCTCTTCAGGACAGCACTGCTCACCCTAGTAAGGGAGGGGCCTAGAAAAGGTGGCCTAAACATTGCCTGTCCTACCTGTATCTGGCTAGCTTGCCGCGGCTGGCAGATCATCCACTGTGCAATAATAATAATAATAAATAATACAGATTATTTATACGCACATACCTTCCCTAATAGACAAGCTCATGGCGTTTATAATGAAAAGTCCACACTCATACAAAGCATTCCAACACTCGCACACTGTGCAGTTGAACTAAAAGAAGAGTTAAATACAATACAATTAATTAACATAGCAGGCAATAAACAAAACACGAAACATAAGAGAGGCGCCTTGTGAAGCACCTCACTGCTCGTCAGAAAAGACTGACCGGAACAGGTGTATCTTAAAGGAGGTTTTGAACTGGGACATGGAATCAGAGTAGGCTATTCCACGTTACAGGGCCGATGTAAGAAAAAGCTCGCTGTCCTTGGGTTTTCTTTTTGCGACGGGGGACATTTAACGTTTTGGTGTCTGCAGCTGAACGGTTATTTCTAGCGGGGGTGTAGACAGTGAGAATTTCTTTGAGTGCGTGTGGTGCAGTTTGATTGAAGAAGTTGAAACACATAGTGGCAAGCTTATACTCTATCCTCTGAGCGACGTGGAGCCAGTGCAGTGCACGAAGGAGTTTGGATGTGGGAGTTCTCTTGGGACATCTAAAAAGTAATCTAACAGCAGTG
Source organism: Theodoxus fluviatilis (assembly GCA_034096865.1). Lineage (NCBI taxonomy): Eukaryota > Metazoa > Mollusca > Gastropoda > Cycloneritida > Neritidae > Theodoxus > Theodoxus fluviatilis. Next base: position 162,275 of record JAWQFJ010001435.1, read on the forward strand.
TTTGGGACTTTTTGCAGTTTGTTTAGCAGAGTGTCAGGAATGCCAGCAAGAAGAGAATTTCCATAATCAAGACGGGACAGAACAAGGGAAGTGACAAGAGTTTGAGTGGCCTGTTGTGAAAGATAGTGACGAATAGTGCTAATTTTCCTTAACCCGTAGTAAGCTAACTGGCAAACTTTGTTCACATGAACTCTCATAGAAAGATCATCATCGAACAAGACACCTAAGTTCCTAACAGACTTTGAGAATTCTGTCTCACTCTGACCTATGTTCGAAATGTGCGGTCGAAATGAAAACAGAAAAAGGAAACTTGTTTTCGGAACATGGAACATTTGGACACTTTTGGACAGAGACGATGCAGCAAGACCCCAGAGGAGAACACCCTTGGTTGCCAAAGAGCAGGCTCGCCACAACATTGATATTGCGGCCCTCAGTGAAACCACGCTTGCAGAGGAAGGCTCCCTCACAGAGCTCAGCAGCGGCTACACCTTCTTGAAGGGGAAGACACAGAATGAGGACAGGGTCCATGGAGTTGGCCTTGCAGTCAAGACAAGTCTCATGAGGCAGCTTCCAGACTTGCCCACTGGAATCAACGAAAGGCTCATGAAAGTCCACCTACCCATCAGCCACAAACGGCATGCAACAATCATCAGCTCATATGCCCCAACCCTGACGAGCACAGAGGAGACAATCGAGCGATTCTACACCGACCTCAGTTCTGTCCTGAGCTCCATTCCGGCTAATGACAAGCTCATACTGCTTGGATACTTAAACGGCCGAGTTGGTCGAGACCACTGCCAATGGGAGGGTGTGATTGGCAAACATGGCGTTGGCAAGATGAACAGCAATGACCTCCTTTAGGTGAGCAAGTATGCAGAATATGACCTCGTCAGAATGGCAGACAAATACAAGACTACTTGGATGCACTCCAGATCCAAACAATGGCACCTGATTGATTACATCATTGTCCATCAGCGTGATATTCGGGACGTTTTTGTCACTAGAACCATTCGAGGAGCAGAATGCTGGACTGACCAAAGACTTGTCCGCACCACTCTGAAACTGCGCATTGGTCTGCACCACCCAAAACGTCCAAAACTTGTGCGAACTGATTACAATACGGCAGACTCCAGCAGCCCTTCATCCTCCACAAGTTCCAGTCCACTCTGGATGAGAAGCTGTCTGCCAATGGACCACTGACTGGAGACACAACTGGAAAGTGGAATCAGTTCAAAGAAGTGGTGACAGAGGCAGGAAAATTAGTGCTCGGCCCCAAACGCCAGACTCACCAAAACTGGTTCGACGAGAACGACAGTGCCATCAAGGAGCTGTTGGCCAGGAAGAACAAGGCGTTTATGGAGTGGCAAAACGACCCAGGCTCCATCCAGAGGAAAGAGAGGTTCAAGTCGTACCAGGTGCTCGCTTAAAGGGTGATCTGCATGATGCACGACAAATGGTGGGAGAAGAAAGCTGATGAGGTTCAAGGCTTCGCTCACTCCAACAACTCTAAGCAATTTTTCAACTCCTTGAAGACAGTCTGCGGTCCTTCCAAATATGATTCCACCCCCTTGCTCTCTGCAGACGGAGCCACTCTGATCAAGGATAAGGTTGCTATTAACAACAGATGGCGCGAACACCTCAGCCAACTCCTGAACCTCTCCTCATCAGTCGAGCAGGCGAGATTAGACCAGATCCCTCAGCAGCCCATCATCCAAAAACTTGACAATCCTCCATCCCTGGATGAAGTCAGGAAGGCCAACAAGCGAATGAGCAGCGGCAAAGCTTCCGGCAAAGATGGTATCCACGCAGAAGTGTACAAGGCACTTAGCGAGCAGGCTTTGGAGGCATTTCATGATGTTCTTACCAGTATCTGGGAGGAGGAAGAAATGCCAGCTAATCTTCGCGATGCGACAATAGTGGCCCTGTACAAAAACAAAGGCTCCAGTGTGGGAATTAAAGAGGAATATCCTTACTCTCCATCGCCGGAAAGATCCTTGCCCACATCATCTTGAATAGACTGATTTCGTCAGTCTCAGAGAAGAACCCTCCTGACTCTCAGTGTGGTCGCTCTGACTGCAGCACTGTTGACATGATCTTCGTAGTTCGACAGGTTCAGGAGAAATGCTTGGAGCAGAACATGAACCTCTACTCAGTCTTCATCGATCTGACGAAGGCTTTCGACACCGCCAACAGAGCTGCACTTTGGACCATCCTGGGAAAACTCGGCTGCCCTGCTAAGTTCACCACCTTCATACGGCTGTTTCACGATGGTATGACAGAAGAAGTCCTATCAGATGCAGAACCATCTGAGAAATTCAGCATCTCCAACGGCGAGAAGCAGGACTGCGTCCTTGCTCCCGTCCTCTTCAACCTCTTCTTTACCCAAGTGCTGCTGCGAGCTGTCAGTGATCTCAATCTTGGTATCTACATAAGATACCGTCTGGACGGATCACTGTTCGATCTGAGGCGCCTCATGGCGAAGACCAAAACACTGGAAAGGCTGATTACAGAGGCCCTGTTTGCGGATGACTGTGCATTGATGGCTCATGAAGAGAACCACCTTCCGATGATAGTCGACAAGTTCTCTGAAGCGTCCAGTGTTTGGTCTGGAAATCAGCATCAGCAAGACGGAGGCCCTCTTCCAGCCTGCTCAAAACAGCATTCCGCACTCTCCAAGCATCACTGTAGATGGCACGCAGCTTAGGAATGTTGACAGTTTCAAATACCTGTGTTGTGTTCCGAGCGTTGTACTTCTTCAATCAATAAAGACTGGAGGCTTGTTAGTATTTCAACTTTGAGAATTTACTACTTCTTCTTACAGTATAATTCCGCGTGCGTAGGACTCGACATGGCGCCGACCATTTTCCCCGGCGCATGCGCGCATAATGCGTAGACAAAACCAAGTGATAAACTCGCAGGCGAAACCAAGTGATAAACATGATAACACGACATCTTCCCCTCTTTGAGATTTTGCAAAAATCAGCCCAGTGGCTAGTTATTCATTAGAGTCTGTGATAACCGAGAAGGGAGATAAATTCACTTTAAAAGTTAAAAGTTCAGATCAATGTGTCCTGCATTCCAACAATGTTAAAAAATTGTTAGTTATCCTGGAAGCGGATTGGTCTGGTAACAATGCGGCCGCTGCGGGTCCTCGTCACGGCAGGACTGCTGTTGCCCTCGGGGGGTCGGACTGGAGGTAGACCACCACTGGCAGTGTCAGAACTGTTGACATCTGGCGGGCGTTGACCGACTTGGACGATGGACTTGCCCTGTCTCGGACTGGTACCTGACTCTGAATTGTGACTGTCAGAGTCGTTGCAGCTGGGACGTGCTGCATTGTAGCTGGGACTGCCACAATCTCTNNNATTCGAGACAAAAGTTCGGCGTGGATGCGTTGACCTGCATTCGATGTGTAAACTGTAGGAGGTTTCACGATCTATTAATGCATTCAACATACACCTTTGATAAATTAATGCTGTGCATGGCTTATATTTTCTTTGGATGGGTTGCTAGTATCTCGAAATAGAGCGTTTTCTGAAGAACCGGCAACACGTCGGCCATTGAAATGTGGCTAGTTCACCTCTTGTCGTGACGTCTACGCATGCGCATTACTTCGTCACGTTGGGTAGTTTCTTTTTTAGCTAGCTCTTACTGCGAAGCAAGATCTTGCGACCAAGATCGACTACCTATTCTAAAACCCGCCCCTGGATATTCTTAATATTACAACCCACCCTGCTCAATCCTGTACCGCCAATTACCGCCCACCCCACGTGGCTCTTACTTGACTGATTTTTATAGATCTACAAATTGCATAATCCTCATAGGACTGGGAAATGAAACACATGAACGACTAAGTCAGGACCTTCAGAGTTTTTTACTGCCGCAATAATTCAAGTGATACGACACTATCAAATCCAAACCTGAAGTGCGAGAACAGAACGACTGCAGTGGTACAGGATGCGGAGCTGTGGTGATAGACGTCATTCATGACTGCAGTGGAAAAATATGCGGGACTGCAGAGTGCCGGGTTATTATGCTGACTGCAGCGATACACGAGTCTGAAACGCGGCCAGGGGTAGGGAACTGTGGGGACAGATTATGCATGTCGCTGGATGAGAAGTGCCGCCTCGAAGTGAGGTTGCAGTCAAACCGGTAGTGCCAGTGCACACACACACACACACACACACACACACACACACACACACACACACACACACACACACACTGACGCCCACTGACTGATAGAAGGCCTCAGTCAGCCGATCCTCAGTCACACCAAGCGCTGTGGCTTCCCCACAACGTTGCGCCAATTCAGCACAGACCTGGAAGGATAGGTTAAGCGAAAAATGATTGCCGCCATTTTTGCAGGATAAGAACTGGAATGCATATAGTAGATGACGTGTGCGTTCATACATTTAGAGGAATACATATAGATCGGTCGATGAAGGTAAAATTGCATCAAAGCATGAAGACCTGTAAATTTTGTGAACAAAACATGCCTATCGAGGGGAGTGTGCGGGCACTGTAGCTGGCAGACGTCTAAACATCATCGATCAATCTTTATTCCTCAAAAGTTTGCACACATACGTCTTCTACTATATGCATTCCAGTTCTTATCCTGCAAAGATGGAGGATTTAACGTGGCTATTACTATTTTAGCTTCAGCCTGGTGAGCCTGTCTCTGGCCATTGTGCTTCCAGGAACACTGCAAGCCCAGCTGTGGAAGCTGGAGGCGGAAGGCGGGATCACAAAGCCGCGTAGACCTGACACACGCTTTCCCCCCAGAGCAGCTGTGGCGTGGGTGTTCCCGGACCGGGAGCTGAGCATGTAACTACAGAAATGCAAAACATCGATTTACGCTGGATAGAGAATTGGACAATTGATGGATGGACAAAGGGATGGATGAATGGATGGATGGGTGGGTGGGTGGATGATGAATGGATGAATGATGATGGATACGTGATGGATGGATGGATATATGATGGATAGATGGACACTGTCCAAATCGTTTATATGGTTTTGAGTAAGTATAAATTGCAGTTCATAGGTCAAATAGGTTCATAGGTCACGAAAAGCGTAGGGAGATCAAGGGAAAGTGCAATCCACGTGAGGTCAGAGGTTAGAAAAACCGAGGGAGTTTTAGCCGGCTTGCATTTATAGCCACTACGACGCCAAATTCAAACGGGAGCTGGAGAGCTTGGAACACCTACATTGCAGCGCTTCTACCTCCAGCTCAAAGGGTCTTGGAGCTGGAGAGCTTGGAACACCTCCATTGCAGCGCTTCTACCTCCAGCTCAAAGGGTCTTGGAGCTGGAGAGCTTGGAACACCTCCATTGCAGCGCTTCTACCTCCAGCTCAAAGGGTCATGGAGCTGGAGAGCTTGGAACACCTCCATTGCAGCGCTTCTACCTCCAGCTCAAAGGGTCATGGAGCTGGAGAGCTTGGAACACCTCCATTGCAGCGCTTCTACCTCCAGCTCAAAGGGTCTTTCTCCATTGCGCTTAGCACAAGCTGCGCTCGGAGCTGTTCAGATCTCAAACTGAATTCTTGAGACCGACCGACCAACCAATCGACCGACCAAGACACAGACAGAGACACAGACAGACAGACAGACAGACAGACAGACAGACAGACAGACAGACAGACAGACAGACAGACAGACAGACAGACAGACAGACAGACAGACAGACAGACAGACAGACAGACAGGCACACAGACACACACACACACACTCACACACTCACACACACTCACACACACAGACACACACACACACACACACACACACACACACACACACACACACACACACACACACTCACACACACAGTGGGTGATGGCCAATGAAACAAAAACAAAATAGACTGTACGCGTTTTATTACTAGATACTTGGGTGTAGAAATGAGGCGTTTTGTTTACTAGATATTTGGGTGTAGAAATGAGGTGTTTAGTTACTAGATACTTGTGTTTAGAAAAGAGGTGTATGATTTCTAGATATTTTGCATGTACGAATGAGATGTTTTGTTTACTAGATATTTGGGTGTAGATATGAGGTCTTTAGTTACTAGATACTTTGTGTAGAAATGAGGTGTTTAGTTACTAGAAACTTTGGTGTAGAAATGAGGTGTTTGGTTATTATATAGTTGCATGTAGAAATGAGGTGTTTGGTTACTAGACACTTGGGTGTAGAAATGATGTGTAGTTACTAGATACTTGGGTGTAGAAATGAGGTGTATGGTTACTATATATTTGCATGTAGAAATGAGGTGTTTTATTACTAGATATTTGCATGTACAAATGAGGTGTTTGGTTACTAGATATTTGCATGTACAATTGAGGTGTTTGGTTGCTAGATACTTGGGTGTAGAAATGAGGTGTTTGGTTATATTGACATTTTTAGACAATATGGAAGGGAAGGGAAGATCTAGACGAAGCCGGTGGTAAGGTTTGAGCTGTGGGGGCTCGAGGCTTGATGGTAGAAGGGCACAGGCATGAGACAAGTCGTAGCTGCTTTCCACAACTGTATTTACCCATGGGTACAGGAGCTGCTGGCTGGTCCGAGGCCGCATGGTAATGGCCTGGACCAACCATATACTGCACCGTGGTGGCAGTGGTCTCTCTCGTCTCGTGTGCCGTTCGTTCTCCCTTAAGAAGGGAATGCACGGACCTCACAGGAGCCAGGGTGTGGATTATAGATCCTAACCCTGGCTGCTGAGTTCCTGCTTCAATTTGGCCGAAAAGAGAAATTACTTAATTTAACTTGCTTTAAAATTACTTCTTACAAATGTTGTCTCATTAAGCATAACACAGTCTATTGAATGAATCATATGCCGTTGCAAGTAGCTGTCTTACTTGAGGGAAGACATCAGATGTTTAGTCAAAATGTTAAAATTCGGATGCCAGAGGGAACGGTTCACTAGCCTTGGGACACGCTAATCTGAGAAGTGACTTAGAGGGGCGACTGCACGAACTATCCGACCACAGCAGAAGAGTATCAAGGCGGTCGGCTGGTGAGCTTGCATTACACCACAGGATGGGGGGTGGGGTGGGGGGTGGGGTGGGTGTGGGGGTAGGTGGGTGGCGGTGTGGTGGTGGGTGGGGGGTGGTGGTGGGTGGGGGTGGTAATGGTGGGGTGTGGGAGAGAGGTCTGACACACAGAGAGGTCTGACACACAGGATGGGGTGGATCGGTGGGAAGAGACACAAGCGAGGATAACTGAATAGAAGACGAATACAGCAGATGTACAATACACTTGGTGATAGGTGCACCTTATCACACTTAAATACTTCTCATTTGCTTTGGCACGTCGTAGAAGTTGAATCTACGCTAACGCAGTCACACACAGACAGAAATACAAGCGTGGACAGATATATATAACACTGGGTTATAGCAAAGTACGGCATCGTCAAGATGTTTAAATAAACCCAGATTTTTTTACTATTCCAGGGATAGAACCAAGGCGTTGATCTCATTTGTACATTCAGTCCTGGCACTTTAAAGTAAAGGGTGGGTGGGTGGGGGGTGGGCGAAGGAGCAAGCAGTGAGTGAGCAAGAGAGCGAGTGAGCGAGTAAGCGACCAGGGGAGCAAGCAGTGAGTGAGCAAGAGAGCGAGTGAGCGAGTAAGCGACCAGGGGAGCAAGCGAGCGAGCGAGCGAGAGAGAGAGAGAGAGAGAGAGAGAGAGAGAGAGAGAGAGAGAGAGAGATTGATTGATTGATTGATTCTTTATTTATCAAGGATGAAATTTTAGGCATTTCTGCCTTTCTTACAAATTGTCCTTGCTCATAAAGAAATGAAAACATTGATAATTAAGACACAAAATACACAGTAGCTAATCAATGTACAACAGTTGGTAAGATATATGAAGAATATGATCAACAATGACAAAGATTTTAGTATATGTCTTTGACAGCTGTCAGCTCAGTGAGTCTTTAAGATCAAGCAATACGTGTCATATGTACAGGCGACAGAAGTGAGATCATCTGAATAGATAATCACGTATGGATGCTTTAAAAGACGTCAAGGAAGTATTGTTCCTAAGGTGCAATGGAAGTGTATTCCATATCATAACACCTGAATATGTAATACTGCCTTTGAAAATGTCTATTCTAGGTTGTGGTAGAATGAAAGTGTTGCGAGATAGTGAATGGCTTGTTTGGGGACGAATGAAGAGATCAGTAAGATACTTTGGTGCTTGTGAATGAGCAATTTTGTGCATAAGGATGCATTTATTGAGGACGAGGTGTTTTTGGAAGGGTAGTAAGCCAAGATTTTTTATCTTTTCATCCGTAGACAATGTTGAGTCGGAAATGGTAACCTTGGCAGCTCGTCTGTACAGTGATTTAATCTTGTTCAAGTGCACTGCCATAGAGCCATCCCATACTACAGATGCAAAATTAATATGGGAATTTATGTGTGCGTGAAAAAACATTATGCATGCATTGGTGGTGAGAGAGAGAGACAGACAGACAGACAGACAGAGGGAAAGACACTCTCGCGCAGCCTGACTGACCTTTCCCTGCTGCCTTTCCCCCTCTCACTTCCCCATTTCTACTCCCTCCCTCCCACTGTACCCCTCCCCTCTCTCTCGCGCCTGCCTCCGTCTGGCCTACTTCAATGCGTGCCCAGGCTTCACCAGCCAGCGCACCTAGCCTCGCACCAGCAAACTTGTAGGCTGCAGGGGGAGCAGTACAAGCCCTGGGTCTGTTTGGGAGTCCGCAATCAAGCGTGCTAAGCGTGCTGTTGCAACCTGCTCAAATACGGTCTGAGGCCTTGCAGCATCATTATTCTTCCCCTTCCCATTTCCCGTTCTGTTTTCAAGTCAGACCACTCCTGCTGTTGATGTTTGTCTCCATCAATTTAAGTAGGCAGCTCGGCACTGCCTGGATTTCACCTGGCAACACAGCCACTGGTTCTGATGCATACAGCAATAGCAATGGCTACACAGCCACTGGTTCTGATGCATACAGCAATAGCAATGGCTACACAGCCACTGGTTCTGATGCATACAGCAATAGCAATGGCTACACAGCCACTGGTTCTGATGCATACAGCAATAGCAATGGCTACACAGCCACTGGTTCTGATGCATACAGCAATAGCAATGGCTACACAGCCACTGGTTCTGATGCATACAGCAATAGCAATGGCTACACAGCCACTGGTTCTGATGCACACAGCAATAACAATGGCTACACAGCCACTGGTTCTGATGCATACAGCAATAGCAATGGCTACACAGCCACTGGTTCTGATGCATACAGCAATGGCTACAGAGCCACTGGTTCTCATTCACACAGCCATTTAGAATTGCAATGGCTACAGAACCACTGGTTCTGATTCACACAGCAGTTGTTCCAGAGCCACTGGTTCTGATTCACACAGCAATGACTACAGAGCCCCTAGTTCTGATTCACACAGCCATTTAGAATTGCAATGGCTACAGAACCACTGGTTCTGATTCACACAGCAGTTGTTCCAGAGCCACTGGTTCTGATTCACACAGCAATGACTACAGAGCCCCTAGTTCTGATTCACATAGCATTTTAGAATTGCAATGGCTACAGAGCCACTGGTTCTGATTCTCAGAGCATTTTAGAATTGCAATGGCTACAGAGCTCCTAGTTCTGATTCACACATCAATGGTTCCAGAGCCACTGGTTCTGATTCACACAGCAATGACTACAGAGCCCCTAGTTCTGATTCACATAGCATTTTAGAATTGCAATGGCTACAGAACCACTGGTTCTGATTCACACAGCCATTTAGAATTGCAATGGCTACAGAGCCCCTAGTTCTGATTCTCAGAGCATTTTAGAATTGCAATGGCTACAGAGCTCCTAGTTCTGATTCACACATCAATGGTTCCAGAGCCACTGGTTCTGATTCACACAGCAATGACTACAGAGCCCCTAGTTCTGATTCACATAGCATTTTAGAATTGCAATGGCTACAGAACCACTGGTTCTGATTCACACAGCCATTTAGAATTGCAATGGCTACAGAGCCCCTAGTTCTGATTCACATAGCATTTTAGAATTGCAATGGCTACAGAGCCACTAGTTCTGATTCACAGCCATTAAGAATTGCAATGGCTACCGTGCGTGCAAGGCTACTTCTGTGTTTACTGCAGGCGAGCAGCTACTGTGTGCATAGTTACTTCTGTGTTAACTACAGGCATACAGCTATTGTGTGTACAGTTACTTTTGTGTTTACTGCAGGCGAGCAGCTACTGTGTGCATAGATACTTCTGTGTTAACTACAGGCATACAGCTATTGTGTGGACAGTTACGTCTGTGTTTACTGCAGGCGAGCAGCTACTGTGTGCATAGTTACTTCTGTGTTAACTACAGGCATACAGCTATTGTGTGGACAGTTACGTCTGTGTTTACTGCAGGCATACAGCTACTGTATGCATAGTTACTTCTGTGTTTACTGCAGCCATACAGCTACTGTATGCATAGTTACGTATTTACTGCAGGCATACATCTATTGTGTGCATAGTTACTGCTGCGTTTACTGCAGGAATACAGCTATTGTGTGTATAGTTACTGCTGCATTTTACTGCAGGCATACAGCTACTGTGTGCATAGTTACTTCTGTGTTTACTGCACTCATACAGCTACTGTGTGCATAGTTACTTCTGTGTTTACTGCAGGCATACAGCTACTGTGTGCATAGTTACTTCTGTGTTTACTGCAGGCATATATCTATTGTGTGCATTTACTTCTGTGTTTACTGCAGGCGTACAGCTACTGTGAGTAAAATGAATGCTACGTTTACTGAAAGCACACACAATTTTATTTAATAATGGTATATACTCTCTCTCTCTCTCTCTCTCTCTCTCTCTCTCTCTCTCTCTTCATTTTAATCAAGTTGCAGTCATTCAAAAGGGGTTGGGAGACATTGAATATTATTTGCACATTTCTCTCCAATGACAATACAAACTGCTTTTATTTCTTACACTGTTTGAAATGGAGTTGCATATCTTCACTGCATTGCATACAAATAATTGTTTACATTTTTGTTGGCAAACGCTTGGAAGTTGAAGGTAGCCATTTGTTGAATGCTCATAGACAAGAGTTACATTACATTGTGCACAGTTCCAAAGGGTAAGACGGTGCTAAATTGTGTTGTACTTTCAATACAAAAATGGCGTTGAAGCTCGTCTCTTTTTCGAAACTAATCAAGTCTAGTACCAAAAAGAGAATCTGTCCAGTAGTGGATAAATTCAGTAAAATGCAGACAGACAGCTTGATCTAAGGATCGTGATAGATTCTGTCTAACATTTGTCTTCCATACAATGTGTTTTTTGTGTTTTGTGATCAGCGTGTATATTTCATATTATGCATGAATAAATTAGTATTTTATTAAGCGGTCACTTTAGACATACATATATTTTGTAAGATTACTGCACGTATACAACTACAGTGTGTGTGACCATTGCAGACAAGCAGATGCAGTGTGTGTAGTTACTGCAGACATACACCTGTAGAGTGTGTAGCTACTCCTATGTCCCCGGAAGAATTTCCACGCGTACTTGTGCTGCTTCTTTCCCTTCCTGCAGGGATTCAAGTGCGCTCTTCCGATGCAGGGGGCAGGTCCTGCATCAGCTCCCCTCCCTGCCTGACACTCTTGACACTGTGTTGCCCATGTGTTGAGCAAGTACGGCTACAACTGCTCCGTAGTACTGATGCCCAGTACAACATGGATATTTCTGAGGAAGCAGCAGTGGTTGTGTCTTGTTGAATTGACCTGGGTGCATTGTGCGCGCTCAGTGGCAGCGTTTGTGTTGCATCTCCAAATGCCCTGCCCTGCAGAGCTGCACAGCTACTGGCTCGGTCCCTCGCACCGACAAACAAATCAACACCGACATTTGGCTTATACAGCATTTAGTTTCCTCTGATAGTCCTCGCTATTCAACACATTCCACATGCAACGTGTTGCCAGTGTTCCTGTATTCTTTCAGCGGGTCCTAAATATAACATCCAATCTTGTATCGCCCACCACCCATGAACAACAGCCACAACAACCCCCATCCCCAACCCTATTCCAGCCCCATCTCTCGCTCACCTATTGACCCGCACCCCCCACCCCGCTCCACTCCCTTGCCAGTCACGGAAAGAAAGCGAACAGCTGTTATTCAAAGGTATAGTTGCACAGCCCTGACAGCTGAAAGCTTCATCATCATGTTCATGTGCGTTGATTTCTAACTGCTGCATTCCACATCGCCTCACAAGAGTGATCAGCTAGGAGTGGTTGTACTCACTGAGCTACATATACCTACAGAGCTGAGCGTTTTGTTCTAGGAAAAGGGCACCTGATAATACCGTCTGCAGTATCTCCCCAGCCAAGACCGTGTATGCATCTGTCAACATCACCTATGAACGGATGGATGTAGGTGAGGTGGGCAACTTCCAAGTCAGTTCAGAGAGGTCAGCGCGTTTGGTAGACAAGGATTCCTGGATAAAGAAAATAGCTTTTCGCTTCGCCCTGGTGTAGCGTGAAGCCTGAGTGTATGGGTGACTGAATATTCGGTGACAGCTGTGGTAGCACGACATGAACAGTTGCGCTAACCTAACAGGTGCGTGAACATCACGCTATGCCCCCGATTCAATATGGCCCACAGGGAAATCCGCAGCCACGTTTTGTCAATTCATTTTCTCAACATCGGTTTACAGAATATGTAAAACATACAACATACAACTTTAAAAAAATGATATGACACAGCCTATGCGTTCAAAGCCACACTACACTTTACACTCTGGTCAATCGATGAACACAGCCATCATCGTGTGCAAAAAGGCGGGCAGCTAGGACAGTCACGGCAACACAACTTCCAAACATTTAAAATGAATAACTCTGGTTCGTCAACCTTTATAAATTGTTAGCATCACGCTTTGAATCGTCTGCTTCCATACAGTTTCATTCCTTGGTGGAGAGAAGTAGCCAAGTGTACAAAACATTTGTCCGACTTTTGAACTCTAGAACTCGCAACCTCAGACACTGCACACGTTTCTCTCGAGAACAGGGCAATGGCAACATATCCAGTGAACTCTGCAGGGGGGGGGGGGGGGGGGGGGGGGGGCTTTAATGGACAAGCTTGAACAGTGATAGGCACTTGGTCACGCAAACACTGACATTCAGTGTCAGATACAGGCAGACGCAGACAAAGAAAGGACGAGTTCAAACATAGACAACACCACAGGTTCAGGCAAACCAACAACACCTATCAACAAGAAGGGCAAAGCCCATACGACTCACATGCTTGACCTTGACCTGTACATGACCTTGACCTTCAGGTGACCTTCAAGGTCAAGGTCAAACAACTCAACCTCGCAATGGCATCATACGCTAAGAAATGCTTTACACATTTTCCCTACCAAAATACATGTGACCTTGACCCAGGTCAAGGTCATCCAAGGTCATGCAACACAAAGCTGTTAATTCAAGACATAGGAAGCACAATGGTGCTTATTGGCACTTTCTACCATGATATATGGTCACTTTTAGTGGTTCACTACCCCATTTGGGTCACATTTCATAAGGATCAAAGTGACCTTGACCTTGATGATATGTGACCAAATGTGTCTCGTGATAAAAGTATAACATGTGCCCCACATAATTATTAAGTTTGAAACAGTTATCTTCATTAGTTCAGGGTCAAGGTCACTTCAAAATATGTATACAATCCAACTTTGAAGAGCTCCTGTGACCTTGACCTTGAAGCAAGGTCAACCAAACTGGTATCAAAAGATAGGGATTACTTTGCCCTATATACCATATATAGGTTAGATATCCAATCCCGTAATTGATGATTCCTTTCTCGCACCACTTGCAAATTGCTTCTCCAGGCACGTCGATTTTTGCGATGGAATCGCCGATCAACTGGGATCTCTCCTTGCCCTTGTATTTCACTACAACTCTCTCCGACAGCCATTGCGCTTTCCATTTGTTTTTCACACTGTCAACCTTGTCGATGTTCGCGGCTCAACACTTTCATTTTCCGTCAACACTCGAGCAAAGACTATTTTTACAAAGACCGGTTGTCGAAGACAGTTGGTGAAATTGTTTGTGTGCCTGTGGTTGGGTGGAGTTTTCCTTTGCTTTGGGTATTAGCGATTGTGGGTTATTCATTTCTTTCTCGACCCAGATGAAAGTTTTTTTGGGAACGGCGTCAGAGTTCGCGTCATCTTTGGAATTCGCGTTCCAGAATTGCCAAGAGAGTTCATAGCGGTGGATTTTTGAAGAATAACCGCGGCAAATTTTGGGTGAAGTTCATAGGCATGTTGAGGTAAGCCATAATTCTTTTTCTAAAGATTGCTAAAGGATTTTTGCGAAAAGTTTTCCTTAAAGGAGGAAATTTGGCTGTCTAGCAACTAAGGGGAGGGAACCTACAATTTGTTACCAGTGCGGTGTTTTGTCTCTTCTGTGTGTACTCATTCTTGTAAATAATTCACCATTTCTATCGTTTATGCTAGCTTCATTTAGAGTTATATGTAGGGATGCATTAGTTGGAATGATGTGTTGTTTAGGTTGTAAAGAAGGAAGTCACTCTAGTGTCGCTGTTTTATCATTACTGTCCTTGGCCTTCTAGGCCTGCATTGTCGCCTGTCAAGGACAGGACGGACTGCATTGTCGCCTGTCAAGGATGGGACGGACTGCATTGTCGCCTGTCGAGGATGGGACAGCCTGCATTGTCTCCTGTCAAGGACTGGACGGACTGCATTGTCGCCTGTCGAGGACGGGACGGACTGCATTGTCGCCTGTCGAGGACGGGACGGACTGCATTGTCTCCTGTCGAGGACGGGACGGACTGCATTGTCGCCTGTCGAGGACGGGGCGGACCCCATTGTCGCCTGTCGAGGACGGGGCGGACCCCATTGTCTCCTGTCGAGGACGGGACGGACTGCATTGTCGCCTGTCGAGGACGGGGCGGACCCCATTGTCTCCTGTCGAGGACGGGGCGGACCCCATTGTCTCCTGTCGAGGACGGGGCGGACCCCATTGTCGCCTGTCGAGGACGGGGCGGACCCCATTGTCGCCTGTCGAGGACGGGGCGGACCCCATTGTCGCCTGTCGAGGACGGGGCGGACCCCATTGTCGCCTGTCAAGGATGGGACGGACTGCATTGTCGCCTGTCGAGGATGGGACAGCCTGCATTGTCTCCTGTCAAGGACTGGACGGACTGCATTGTCGCCTGTCGAGGACGGGACGGACTGCATTGTCGCCTGTCGAGGACGGGACGGACTGCATTGTCTCCTGTCGAGGACGGGACGGACTGCATTGTCGCCTGTCGAGGACGGGGCGGACCCCATTGTCGCCTGTCGAGGACGGGGCGGACCCCATTGTCTCCTGTCGAGGACGGGACGGACTGCATTGTCGCCTGTCGAGGACGGGGCGGACCCCATTGTCTCCTGTCGAGGACGGGGCGGACCCCATTGTCTCCTGTCGAGGACGGGGCGGACCCCATTGTCGCCTGTCGAGGACGGGGCGGACCCCATTGTCTCCTGTTACAATAGACCCGTCGTGTTCTGGAAATGCTGATCTGCAAAACTGACCATTCCTCGGGGAGTAGACCCGGAAACTGAAGTGCTCGCATCTACAAAACTGACCATTCCTCGGGGAGTAGACCCGGAAACTGAAGTGCTCGCATCTACAAAATACTTCCACATTAAAACGCATACATATTCAAACATGCACACATACGCATGTCAACTTCCTAGCGCACGCTATACACAAGCACACAGACACAAGTACAAACGCACAAACGCCCACGCGAGTGCACGTACGCACCACATTCGCGTAGATTTACGTGAGTGTGCTCGCACACAAACGCAAGGGAAAGGCGGACGGAATGGGAGGCGGTTTTTCCCTCTACACCGTCAAAAGGACTCACGCTGTTGGTGACTGACTTCCCACGCCCGGGGAGTGATGCTATGATCCGGCCGCGTTAATGTATCTGCGTTTTGTGACAAACGTCTTGCTCGGCGGTACTGTACTCCATGCACCTTAACGGTCCGCGTGATTCGGGTGTAATCTTAAGCTAAATGACGTTTTTTGGCAGTATTACACTCGAATCACGCGGAGCACAAAATATGCGCAGCTGAGTGCGAGCTGAGTGCGAAATCTGGGTCACGTGGCGGCGTCTATTTTCAAGGCTTGTGATTGGCTGACTCAGAGGAGCCAGATCCTTCCCCTCCGCCTCCCTTCCTGATGTTAATTTCCCGGGCTGCAGAGCTAGCTAAGCACCCATCCCCACCTCTTCCCCCCTGCCCCGTGGCTGGAGGCGTTCCTCACGTGACCAGGAATGTAGGTGTGGCCGCATCGGATTTGCCGAAAGTCGTTGAAGTTGCAGTTAACTCTCACGGCCTTGCCACGTAGAGAAAACACTAGTCGCCAAGCGCTGCCTTTCAAGCCTGCAGACAATAATTTGCTAGGCTTTTCGTCTTCCCCGCTTGCTGCTGCTGCTGATGCTGCGAGTTCTGTGTGAGGGCTGCCTGCTCCTCTTCCTCCTCTGTCTCCTGTGCCGCCATCGGTCTACCTCGCCTCCATCCCAGCCCCGATCTGCCCCATCTGCAGAATGTCTGGTCAGTGGAGCCACTCCCTGTTCGGATGCTTCAGCAACATCGGCCTCTCCATTATCACCTGCTTCGTGCCATGCTACACTTTCGGCAAGAACGCCGAGGCTGTGGGGGTAAGGCTACGTTGTCTTGCTGTGCTTGGCCAACTGTAGGTCCGGAGAGGAGTGTGTGTGAGTGGTGGGAGTTGCTGGAGAAAGTGAGGGAGATAATCGTAACAGCACCCAGAGGAACGGCGAGAAAGAACTGATCTGAACTTTCTGGCTGGTAAAGAACTTTATTCACTGTTTATAAGGACGCCACACATGAAAAAAAATCTGATCTGAACTGTATTGTAAGGAGAGAGAGAGAGAGAGAGAGAGAGAGAGAGAGAGAGAGAGAGAGAGAGAGAGAGAGAGAGAGAGAGTTTACTTAGTTATTATCCTGTAGCCCTACTGCAGCGATGCAGATGTCGAACCCGACAAACAAAATTTTCAAAACATCAAGGAGCCTTCAAGTTGTTTTTAATAGTTGAATAGGTTTTTTGTTTCGCTGAGAGAGAGAGAGAGAGAGAGAGAGAGAGAGAGAGAGAGAGAGAGAGAGAGAGAGAGCAATGTGACAACAGTTCATCACAACGCACCTGCCGGTGAATTATTTTCACCATGCAGCGAGTGCCTGAGTTGTAGGGCTATTTGAGAAGTGACTAGATCATGAAAATAGCGTAAAGGCTGCACTTGTGATGTTCGGTCATAACACTGATAGGCTGATTCAGTAGGACTGAACATCACTGGTGCATCCTTTACATTGGCTTAATTTTCATCAACCAGTCACTTCTCAAATACAACTCAGGCACTCACCGCGTGATGAGGAAAATTCACCAGTAGATGAATGGTGAACTGTTGTTACACACACCACACTGCTACAGGAGAGAGAGAGAGAGAGAGAGAGAGAGAGAGAGAGAGAGAGAGAGAGAGAGAGAGAGAGAGAGAGAGAGAGAGCATGCAGCTATGAGCGAATGTCATGCAAATATTTTCTCTCCTAGTTTGCCTCACACAGGCTGCAACTCTAACTCAAAAACGCAAATGTGTAAGATGCTCCACCAACACGTGTTACACCAAGTGTAGGATCGAGATACACTAGCAGAGATATAACTTGATGTAAGAGTGCAAGTGACCGTTGTCACTGGGGTTGTGGCTGCCTGACACGTCGAAATACTTGTACTCGTAAAAGTTGCCAAGACATCGACATTCGTTGCTTTTTGAGCTTACGGCAGGCATCAGTCGTCGGTCGCGATCGGTCATGCTTTTGTATGGATAGAACTGCCTTCGGTAGTAGCTTCTTTTTTCCCACCGGATATCCTATGACTCCTCGTGCAGCCGGTATGAGTGTGGGTAGCAATCGGGAGCGAAGTGCTTGCTGCAGACCGAGAATGATGTTTGCACAAAATTTGCACGGCATCTTCGTACAAAGTGCACCCACTGGCGGTTTAATGATGGGTCCCGCTGAAATCTATTCGCCCCCACTCCATCTGAGTTTCATAAGGAACATTCAGTAACTGCGCATTCAGCGCCATTGCATTTCCTCTTCAGTGTTTGTCAGGATGATGTAAGTGGAAGCCGGTGTCCTAGGTTGAGATGAGTTCACTGTAACTGGTGTTGGCTAGTTTGCACTGTGTCTGTCAGGATGCTGTAGGTAGAGCCGTTGTCCTAGGTTGAGAACACATGTTACCCCTCTTTTCATGAAACTCCACTGGCTTCCTGTTGAGTACAGGATCCAGTACAAACTCGCCACTCTCGCCTTCCGTTGCTTTGATGGAACTCTGCCGCCCTATCTCTCATCTCTTCTTCAGATCTACCAACCCTCTCGCTCTCTCCGCTCAGGCTCCGAAAAACTTCTCTGCAAACCTAAAACCACCACCAAATCCTTTGGCCAGAGATCCTTTCACTTTCAAGCACCTTCTGTCTGGAATGCTCTGCCGTCATCTCTCCGTGGCATCACTTCTCTTCCTTCCTTCAAATCTAACCTCAAGACCCATTATTTCCGTAAAGCTTTTTCAGTGTAGTGCCCCTAGGGCCTGACTGCTTCCTGAGAACAGTTAGTGCATTGTACATATATATCTGTATAAACTGTTTGTTTTGTTTTGTTTTTTCGTCTGTATGAATGTTGACTGAATGTCTGGTTTGTGTTGCTGTGTTGTTTTATATCCCCTGCTTTTCATCTTTGTTTCTCTTACCTTGATGTATATTACTTTCATATACATTCCTATTGTGTGTTTTTTTTTTACTTCTATTTTCTTTTTCTTTTCTTTTTTTTTAAGGCGCTTTGAGTCTCACTGTGTGGGAGTATTGCGCGGTATAAAAGTGATTTATTATTATTATTATTATTAACTGGTGTTGCCTAGTTTAGACTGTGTCTGTCAGGATGCTGTAGGTAGAGCCGTTGTCCTAGGTTGAGATGATTTCACTGTAACTGGTGTTGGCTAGTTTGCACTGTGTCTGTCAGGATGCTGTAGGTAGAGCCGTTGTCCTAGGTTGAGATGATTGCACTGTAACTGGTGTTGCCTAGTTTAGACTGTGTCTGTCAGGATGCTGTAGGTAGAGCCGTTGTCCTAGGTTGAGATGATTGCACTGTAACTGGTGTTGCCTAGTTTGCACTGTGTCTGTCAGGATGCTGTAGGTAGAGCCGTTGTCCTAGGTTGAGATGAGTTCACTGTAACTGGTGTTGGCTAGTTTGCACTGTGTCTGTCAGGATGCTGTAGGTAGAGCCGTTGTCCTAGGTTGAGATGATTTCACTGTAACTGGTGTTGGCTAGTTTGCACTGTGTCTGTCAGGATGCTGTAGGTAGAGCCGTTGTCCTAGGTTGAGATGATTGCACTGTAACTGGTGTTGGCTAGTTTGCACTGTGTCTGTCAGGATGCTGTAGGTAGAGCCGTTGTCCTAGGTTGAGATGATTTCACTGTAACTGGTGTTGCCTAGTTTGCACTGTGTCTGTCAGGATGCTGTAGGTAGAGCCGTTGTCCTAGGTTGAGATGATTGCACTGTAACTGGTGTTGGCTAGTTTGCACTGTGTCTGTCAGGATGCTGTAGGTAGAGCCGTTGTCCTAGGTTGAGATGATTTCACTGTAACTGGTGTTGCCTAGTTTGCACTGTGTCTGTCAGGATGCTGTAGGTAGAGCCGTTGTCCTAGGTTGAGATGATTTCACTGTAACTGGTGTTGGCTAGTTTGCACTGTGTCTGTCAGGATGCTGTAGGTAGAGCCGTTGTCCTAGGTTGAGATGATTTCACTGTAACTGGTGGTGCCTAGTTTGCATTGTGTCTGTCAGGATGCTGTAGGTAGAGCCGTTGTCCTAGGTTGAGATGATTGCACTGTAACTGGTGTTGGCTAGTTTGCACTGTGTCTGTCAGGATGCTGTAGGTAGAGCCGTTGTCCTAGGTTGAGATGATTTCACTGTAACTGGTGTTGGCTAGTTTGCACTGTGTCTGTCAGGATGCTGTAGGTAGAGCCGTTGTCCTAGGTTGAGATGATTTCACTGTAACTGGTGTTGGCTAGTTTGCACTGTGTCTAACAGGATGCTATAGGACATTCTCACTTCTGAAACGGAAATTCAGCCCGATTTTCGTCCCTTTACTTCCACTAGTTCCGGTAGACTGGTAAAAATAGAAGCTGATGGGATGATCGCTAGATCGTGGCAAAAGGATGACATTAAAGCATGCAAAAAGATTAATTAGATTAAAAACTAATCGAAAGTAGTCATATTAGACTGTTTTAACGTATACTTTCTGCACAAAACCCACAGAAGATAAGTAAACAAACTTCACCGTACGTACGTAGCTGGCTAGCAGACGATCGAGCTAGTGTGATATAATGTTTCATGTAAAGCTCAAATGAGTAGCAGCAGATACCTGTTTAGTTCTGACTTGAATTGACAATTTCGTTTCCCTGGTCTGGCGAGGACCGAAAATTCACTATCATCGAGTCGATGAGTGATCAACTTGTACCGCACTCGGCGTAATGTATAACTTCATGTAGTTTGGCTTGTGGAGATGATATTAACCGTAGATTTTAGTTGTGCAGGGTAGACCACCCGCCAAAAATTTTGAATAATGCTTTTGATATCAATGTTTAGTAATTATTGTTGGATCAGATAGCGAAGCGATCACAAGCAACTTAAACGAGCTTGGGAGCAGCGTTTACTTACGTTTGATTCGGCAACTGCAGTCGAACTCGGTCAATCGATGTCTGACATCACATTTTGAGATTTCAATAACTTCATGAAGTTGCAGTAGTTGCTTGTTTGCTGGAATGCCATGGAGCTTGACAACGTTTCCATCAATAATTTTGCCACGATGGTTATGGCAAATGACACAGTACTGTTTTCCACTCCCACATACTTTGAGCGACCTAGTATTCAGTGCAGACGAAATGTTCGAGAATGCAACTGGCAGCTGCAGTCGAACTCTGTCAATCAATGTCTGACAGCACACTTTGCGATTTCAATAACTTCATG
The DNA here is from genome assembly GCA_034096865.1 of Theodoxus fluviatilis. Lineage (NCBI taxonomy): Eukaryota > Metazoa > Mollusca > Gastropoda > Cycloneritida > Neritidae > Theodoxus > Theodoxus fluviatilis. The sequence continues at coordinate 183,339 of JAWQFJ010001435.1, forward strand.
AAGTTGCAGTAGTTGCTTGTTTGCTGGAATACAATGTGACTGTCGGATCAGATAGCGAAACGATCACTCATGCTAGACCGGGACACTCCCGGCAGGTGTGTTTTGTTTGCGTTGTAAGGTTTTAGTAGTAGCTGTAAGTGTAAAAATGGTCAGTTATTAATATAATCGGTTATTTTAGTTGTAATGAATCTTTTTGTGTGTTTTAATCCCATTTTCTTGTCATCATCGACTCGATCTTACAAGTTATACATTACGCCGAGTGCGGGCAAGTTGATCACTCATCGACTCGATGACAGTGAATTTTCGGTCCTCGCCAGACCAGGGAAACGAAATTGTTAATTCAAGCCAGAACTAAACAGCTATCTGCTGCTACTCATTCGAGCTTTACTTGACACAGTACTGTTTTCCACCCCCACATGCATGTACTTTGAGCGATCTAGTATTCAGTGCAGACGCTTCGAGACTGCAACCGGAACTAGGTGGTTCTACTTAACACGTTTTTCGACAGAGAGCGCCGAGGATAACTCCTGCAGGGTACGTTAATGAGAATGTCCTATAGGTGGAGCCGCTGTCCTAGATTGAGATGATTTCACTGGCAGTGTCCAAAAAGCCTGTAGTAGCTGAGAACACGTGACCGTTTTCCAAAGCCATGGACTGGCTAAAGGTGGTATGCAAGGGGACGTAACTGTGGAGGGCTGTTTGACATCATATCAAGCTATGTCATTGTCGGATCATTTTCGTGCGTTTGTCAGCGCGTCATTCTGGCGTTGTTGTGTTGTTTCCCATTTTTGACTCACATGCAAAGCAAAAGTGAGTCTATGTACTCACCCCTTTTGTCCGTCCGGGCGTCCGTGAAAAACTTTAACATTGCATTTTTCTCGGAGACTATTAAGTCTATCAACACCCAATTTGGCATGATGGTGTATGATGACAAGGCGTACAAAAACATACATAGTGACTTGACCTTGCTTCAAGGTCAAGGTCGCAGGGGCCGTAAATGTTGTATAAAAAAACAGCCATTTTTCACATTTTCTCAATTGTCTCTGAAGTTTTTGAGATTGGATACCTGACCTATATATGGTGTATAGGGCAAAGTAATCCCTATCTTTTGATACCAGTTTGGTTGACCTTGCTTCAAGATCAAGGTCACAGGAGCTCTTTAAATTTGGATTGTATACATATTTTGAAGTGACCTTGACCCTGAACTAATGAAGGTAACGGTTTCAAACTTAATAATTATGTGGGGCACATGTTATACTTTCATCATGAGACACATTTGGTCACATATCAACAAGGTCAAGGTCACTTTGACCCTTATGAAATGGGACCCAAATGGGGTAGTGAACCACTAAAAGTGACCATATCTCATGGTAGAAAGTGCCAATAAGCACCATTGTGCTTCCTATGTCTTGAATTAACAGCTTTGTGTTGCATGACCTTGGATGACCTTGACCTTGGGTCAAGGTCACATGTATTTTGGTAGGGAAAATGTGTAAAGCAGTTCTTAGTGTATGATGTCATTGCAAGGTTTAGTTGTTTACCTTGACCGTGAAGGTCACCTGAAGGTCAAGGTCATGTAAATGTCATGTAAAGGTCAAGGTCAAGCATGTGAGTCGTATGGGCTTTGCCCTTCTTGTCTATCACTGTCCTAGGACTCTTCGGCATTTTGTCAATCTCTCGATTTTCTTGTTGATTCCTGTCACTCTATTGTCGCGTCTGATTTCCTTTGTCTGAGTTTTCACCAGCAGTTGTCGGTCTCATTTTCCTTTGGGTGTTTGGGGTTTTCTTGCGCGACTTGTCCGTGTCAGCTGCTGTCCACTTCCTGGATTTCCTATACAAAGATACAGAACTTTTTAAATACAGAAGTGTAAGAGTGAATGCAGGAGCAAGCGATAAATGTTCCGAGTTCAACTTCTTTACTTGTGAGGCTGCAGGATCCGCAAGCAAACAATCTTTTCTGTCATTCAAATAATCTTGAGCGTCTGCTGCAACGCCTCAAACAGTCGACGCGTTACTTTGTTGAGAAAAGTGCTGGACCAACAATTGACGAAAACTCAAAGAACTACAGCCACAGCACAACAGTGTTATAACATGTGTGGGCTACTATGCCACCAAGCGGAAAACTCGTATCGTGTCAATCAGGAAAGCCATGCTGGTGTTGAAAACGTGCGGATGTAGGTTTTTGACTCACATGCAAAGCAAAAGTGAGTCTATGTACTCACCCGTTTCGTCCGTCCGGGCGTCCGGGCGTCCAGGCGTCCGAAAACTTTAACGCTGAATTTTTCTCAGAGACTATTATGTCTATCAATACCAAATGTGGCATGATGGTGTATGATGACAAGGCCTCAAAAAACATACGTAGTGACTTGTCCTTGCTTCAAGGTCAAGGTCGCAGGGGCCATAAATGTTGTCTAAAAAACAGACATTTTTCACATTTTCTCAATTTTCTCTGAAGTTTTTGAGATTGGATACCTTCTTCTTCTTCTTCTCGTTCGCAGTGGCTATACTGTCAATCCGGTATGGGTAATGAATGTCGTCGTTTTCTCCAACTCGTCGTGGTTGCCATATAGTTTGGTCTGCAGGGGAGTTGGTGACAGCCACACTTCCCTCCTTTCTTATGGTATATAGGGCAAAGTGAGCCCTATCTTTTGATACCAATTTGGTTGACCTTGCTTTAAGATCAAGGTTACAGGAGCTCTTCAAAGTTGGATTGTATACATATTTTGAAGTGACCTTGACCCTGAACTATGGAAGATAACTGTTTCAAACTTAATAATTATGCCAGGAAAGCCATGCTAGTGTTGAAAACGTGCAAATGTAGGCTTTTGACTCACATGCAAAGCAAAAGTGAGTCTATGTACTCACCCGTTTCGTCCGTCCGGGCGTCCGGGCGTCCGGGCGTCCGAAAACTTTAACGTTGGATTTTTCTCAGAGACTATTAAGTCTATCAATACCAAATGTGGCATGATGGTATATGATGACAAGGCCTCAAAAAACATACATAGTGACTTGACCTTGCTTCAAGGTCAAGGTCGCAGGGGTCATAAATGTTGTCTAAAAAACAGACATTTTTCACATTTTCTCAAATTTCTCTGAAGTTTTTGAGATTGGATATCTAACCTATATATGGTATATAGGGCAAAGTAATCCCTATCTTTTGATACCAGTTTGGTTGACCTTGCTTCAAGGTCAAGGTCACAGGAGCTCTTCAAAGTTGGATTGTATACATATTTTGAAGTGACCTTGACCCTGAACTAATGAAGATAACTGTTTCAAACTTAATAATTATGTGGGGCACATGTTATACTTTTATCACGAGACACATTTGGTCACATATCATCAAGGTCAAGGTCACTTTGATCCTTATGAAATGTGACCCAAATGGGGTAGTGAACCACTAAAAGTGACCATATATCATGGTAGAAAGTGCCAATAAGCACCATTGTGCTTCCTATGTCTTGAATTAACAGCTTTGTGTTGCATGACCTTGGATGACCTTGACCTGGGTCAAGGTCACATGTAATTTGGTAGGGAAAATGTGTAAAGCATTTCTTAGCGTATGATGCCATTGCGAGGTTGAGTTGTTTGACCTTGACCTTGAAGGTCACCTGAAGGTCAAGGTCATGTACAGGTCAAGGTCAAGCATGTGAGTCGTATGGGCTTTGCCCTTCTTGTTGATAGGTGTTGTTGGTTTGCCTGAACCTGTGGTGTTGTCTATGTTTGAACTCGTCCTTTCTTTGTCTGCGTCTGCCTGTATCTGACACTGAATGTCAGTGTTTGCGTGACCAAGTGCCTATCACTGTTCAAGCTTGTCCATTAAAGCCCCCCCCCCCCCCCCCCCCCCCCTGCAGAGTTCACTGGATATGTTGCCATTGCCCTGTTCTCGAGAGAAACGTGTGCAGTGTCTGAGGTTGCGAGTTCTAGAGTTCAAAAGTCGGACAAATGTTTTGTACACTTGGCTACTTCTCTCCACCAAGGAATGAAACTGTATGGAAGCAGACGATTCAAAGCGTGATGCTAACAATTTATAAAGGTTGACGAACCAGAGTTATTCATTTTAAATGTTTGGAAGTTGTGTTGCCGTGACTGTCCTAGCTGCCCGCCTTTTTGCACACGATGATGGCTGTGTTCATCGATTGACCAGAGTGTAAAGTGTAGTGTGGCTTTGAACGCATAGGCTGTGTCATATCATTTTTTTAAAGTTGTATGTTGTATGTTTTACATATTCTGTAAACCGATGTTGAGAAAATGAATTGACAAAACGTGGCTGCGGATTTCCCTGTGGGCCATATTGAATCGGGGGCATAGCGTGATGTTCACGCACCTGTTAGGTTAGCGCAACTGTTCATGTCGTGCTACCACAGCTGTCACCGAATATTCAGTCACCCATACACTCAGGCTTCACGCTACACCAGGGCGAAGCGAAAAGCTATTTTCTTTATCCAGGAATCCTTGTCTACCAAACGCGCTGACCTCTCTGAACTGACTTGGAAGTTGCCCACCTCACCTACATCCATCCGTTCATAGGTGATGTTGACAGATGCATACACGGTCTTGGCTGGGGAGATACTGCAGACGGTATTATCAGGTGCCCTTTTCCTAGAACAAAACGCTCAGCTCTGTAGGTATATGTAGCTCAGTGAGTACAACCACTCCTAGCTGATCACTCTTGTGAGGCGATGTGGAATGCAGCAGTTAGAAATCAACGCACATGAACATGATGATGAAGCTTTCAGCTGTCAGGGCTGTGCAACTATACCTTTGAATAACAGCTGTTCGCTTTCTTTCCGTGACTGGCAAGGGAGTGGAGCGGGGTGGGGGGTGCGGGTCAATAGGTGAGCGAGAGATGGGGCTGGAATAGGGTTGGGGATGGGGGTTGTTGTGGCTGTTGTTCATGGGTGGTGGGCGATACAAGATTGGATGTTATATTTAGGACCCGCTGAAAGAATACAGGAACACTGGCAACACGTTGCATGTGGAATGTGTTGAATAGCGAGGACTATCAGAGGAAACTAAATGCTGTATAAGCCAAATGTCGGTGTTGATTTGTTTGTCGGTGCGAGGGACCGAGCCAGTAGCTGTGCAGCTCTGCAGGGCAGGGCATTTGGAGATGCAACACAAACGCTGCCACTGAGCGCGCACAATGCACCCAGGTCAATTCAACAAGACACAACCACTGCTGCTTCCTCAGAAATATCCATGTTGTACTGGGCATCAGTACTACGGAGCAGTTGTAGCCGTACTTGCTCAACACATGGGCAACACAGTGTCAAGAGTGTCAGGCAGGGAGGGGAGCTGATGCAGGACCTGCCCCCTGCATCGGAAGAGCGCACTTGAATCCCTGCAGGAAGGGAAAGAAGCAGCACAAGTACGCGTGGAAATTCTTCCGGGGACATAGGAGTAGCTACACACTCTACAGGTGTATGTCTGCAGTAACTACACACACTGCATCTGCTTGTCTGCAATGGTCACACACACTGTAGTTGTATACGTGCAGTAATCTTACAAAATATATGTATGTCTAAAGTGACCGCTTAATAAAATACTAATTTATTCATGCATAATATGAAATATACACGCTGATCACAAAACACAAAAAACACATTGTATGGAAGACAAATGTTAGACAGAATCTATCACGATCCTTAGATCAAGCTGTCTGTCTGCATTTTACTGAATTTATCCACTACTGGACAGATTCTCTTTTTGGTACTAGACTTGATTAGTTTCGAAAAAGAGACGAGCTTCAACGCCATTTTTGTATTGAAAGTACAACACAATTTAGCACCGTCTTACCCTTTGGAACTGTGCACAATGTAATGTAACTCTTGTCTATGAGCATTCAACAAATGGCTACCTTCAACTTCCAAGCGTTTGCCAACAAAAATGTAAACAATTATTTGTATGCAATGCAGTGAAGATATGCAACTCCATTTCAAACAGTGTAAGAAATAAAAGCAGTTTGTATTGTCATTGGAGAGAAATGTGCAAATAATATTCAATGTCTCCCAACCCCTTTTGAATGACTGCAACTTGATTAAAATGAAAGAGAGAGAGAGAGAGAGAGAGAGAGAGAGAGAGTATATACCATTATTAAATAAAATTGTGTGTGCTTTCAGTAAACGTAGCATTCATTTTACTCACAGTAGCTGTACGCCTGCAGTAAACACAGAAGTAAATGCACACAATAGATATATGCCTGCAGTAAACACAGAAGTAACTATGCACACAGTAGCTGTATGCCTGCAGTAAACACAGAAGTAACTATGCACACAGTAGCTGTATGAGTGCAGTAAACACAGAAGTAACTATGCACACAGTAGCTGTATGCCTGCAGTAAAATGCAGCAGTAACTATACACACAATAGCTGTATTCCTGCAGTAAACGCAGCAGTAACTATGCACACAATAGATGTATGCCTGCAGTAAATACGTAACTATGCATACAGTAGCTGTATGGCTGCAGTAAACACAGAAGTAACTATGCATACAGTAGCTGTATGCCTGCAGTAAACACAGACGTAACTGTCCACACAATAGCTGTATGCCTGTAGTTAACACAGAAGTAACTATGCACACAGTAGCTGCTCGCCTGCAGTAAACACAGACGTAACTGTCCACACAATAGCTGTATGCCTGTAGTTAACACAGAAGTATCTATGCACACAGTAGCTGCTCGCCTGCAGTAAACACAAAAGTAACTGTACACACAATAGCTGTATGCCTGTAGTTAACACAGAAGTAACTATGCACACAGTAGCTGCTCGCCTGCAGTAAACACAGAAGTAGCCTTGCACGCACGGTAGCCATTGCAATTCTTAATGGCTGTGAATCAGAACTAGTGGCTCTGTAGCCATTGCAATTCTAAAATGCTATGTGAATCAGAACTAGGGGCTCTGTAGCCATTGCAATTCTAAATGGCTGTGTGAATCAGAACCAGTGGTTCTGTAGCCATTGCAATTCTAAAATGCTATGTGAATCAGAACTAGGGGCTCTGTAGTCATTGCTGTGTGAATCAGAACCAGTGGCTCTGGAACCATTGATGTGTGAATCAGAACTAGGAGCTCTGTAGCCATTGCAATTCTAAAATGCTCTGAGAATCAGAACTAGGGGCTCTGTAGCCATTGCAATTCTAAATGGCTGTGTGAATCAGAACCAGTGGTTCTGTAGCCATTGCAATTCTAAAATGCTATGTGAATCAGAACTAGGGGCTCTGTAGTCATTGCTGTGTGAATCAGAACCAGTGGCTCTGGAACCATTGATGTGTGAATCAGAACTAGGAGCTCTGTAGCCATTGCAATTCTAAAATGCTCTGAGAATCAGAACCAGTGGCTCTGTAGCCATTGCAATTCTAAAATGCTATGTGAATCAGAACTAGGGGCTCTGTAGTCATTGCTGTGTGAATCAGAACCAGTGGCTCTGGAACAACTGCTGTGTGAATCAGAACCAGTGGTTCTGTAGCCATTGCAATTCTAAATGGCTGTGTGAATCAGAACTAGGGGCTCTGTAGTCATTGCTGTGTGAATCAGAACCAGTGGCTCTGGAACAACTGCTGTGTGAATCAGAACCAGTGGTTCTGTAGCCATTGCAATTCTAAATGGCTGTGTGAATGAGAACCAGTGGCTCTGTAGCCATTGCTGTATGCATCAGAACCAGTGGCTGTGTAGCCATTGCTATTGCTGTATGCATCAGAACCAGTGGCTGTGTAGCCATTGTTATTGCTGTGTGCATCAGAACCAGTGGCTGTGTAGCCATTGCTATTGCTGTATGCATCAGAACCAGTGGCTGTGTAGCCATTGCTATTGCTGTATGCATCAGAACCAGTGGCTGTGTAGCCATTGCTATTGCTGTATGCATCAGAACCAGTGGCTGTGTAGCCATTGCTATTGCTGTATGCATCAGAACCAGTGGCTGTGTAGCCATTGCTATTGCTGTATGCATCAGAACCAGTGGCTGTGTAGCCATTGCTATTGCTGTATGCATCAGAACCAGTGGCTGTGTTGCCAGGTGAAATCCAGGCAGTGCCGAGCTGCCTACTTAAATTGATGGAGACAAACATCAACAGCAGGAGTGGTCTGACTTGAAAACAGAACGGGAAATGGGAAGGGGAAGAATAATGATGCTGCAAGGCCTCAGACCGTATTTGAGCAGGTTGCAACAGCACGCTTAGCACGCTTGATTGCGGACTCCCAAACAGACCCAGGGCTTGTACTGCTCCCCCTGCAGCCTACAAGTTTGCTGGTGCGAGGCTAGGTGCGCTGGCTGGTGAAGCCTGGGCACGCATTGAAGTAGGCCAGACGGAGGCAGGCGCGAGAGAGAGGGGAGGGGTACAGTGGGAGGGAGGGAGTAGAAATGGGGAAGTGAGAGGGGGAAAGGCAGCAGGGAAAGGTCAGTCAGGCTGCGCGAGAGTGTCTTTCCCTCTGTCTGTCTGTCTGTCTGTCTCTCTCTCTCACCACCAATGCATGCATAATGTTTTTTCACGCACACATAAATTCCCATATTAATTTTGCATCTGTAGTATGGGATGGCTCTATGGCAGTGCACTTGAACAAGATTAAATCACTGTACAGACGAGCTGCCAAGGTTACCATTTCCGACTCAACATTGTCTACGGATGAAAAGATAAAAAATCTTGGCTTACTACCCTTCCAAAAACACCTCGTCCTCAATAAATGCATCCTTATGCACAAAATTGCTCATTCACAAGCACCAAAGTATCTTACTGATCTCTTCATTCGTCCCCAAACAAGCCATTCACTATCTCGCAACACTTTCATTCTACCACAACCTAGAATAGACATTTTCAAAGGCAGTATTACATATTCAGGTGTTATGATATGGAATACACTTCCATTGCACCTTAGGAACAATACTTCCTTGACGTCTTTTAAAGCATCCATACGTGATTATCTATTCAGATGATCTCACTTCTGTCGCCTGTACATATGACACGTATTGCTTGATCTTAAAGACTCACTGAGCTGACAGCTGTCAAAGACATATACTAAAATCTTTGTCATTGTTGATCATATTCTTCATATATCTTACCAACTGTTGTACATTGATTAGCTACTGTGTATTTTGTGTCTTAATTATCAATGTTTTCATTTCTTTATGAGCAAGGACAATTTGTAAGAAAGGCAGAAATGCCTAAAATTTCATCCTTGATAAATAAAGAATCAATCAATCAATCAATCTCTCTCTCTCTCTCTCTCTCTCTCTCTCTCTCTCTCTCTCTCTCTCTCGCTCGCTCGCTCGCTTGCTCCCCTGGTCGCTTACTCGCTCACTCGCTCTCTTGCTCACTCACTGCTTGCTCCCCTGGTCGCTTACTCGCTCACTCGCTCTCTTGCTCACTCACTGCTTGCTCCTTCGCCCACCCCCCACCCACCCACCCTTTACTTTAAAGTGCCAGGACTGAATGTACAAATGAGATCAACGCCTTGGTTCTATCCCTGGAATAGTAAAAAAATCTGGGTTTATTTAAACATCTTGACGATGCCGTACTTTGCTATAACCCAGTGTTATATATATCTGTCCACGCTTGTATTTCTGTCTGTGTGTGACTGCGTTAGCGTAGATTCAACTTCTACGACGTGCCAAAGCAAATGAGAAGTATTTAAGTGTGATAAGGTGCACCTATCACCAAGTGTATTGTACATCTGCTGTATTCGTCTTCTATTCAGTTATCCTCGCTTGTGTCTCTTCCCACCGATCCACCCCATCCTGTGTGTCAGACCTCTCTGTGTGTCAGACCTCTCTCCCACACCCCACCATTACCACCCCCACCCACCACCACCCCCCACCCACCACCACACCGCCACCCACCTACCCCCACACCCACCCCACCCCCCACCCCACCCCCCATCCTGTGGTGTAATGCAAGCTCACCAGCCGACCGCCTTGATACTCTTCTGCTGTGGTCGGATAGTTCGTGCAGTCGCCCCTCTAAGTCACTTCTCAGATTAGCGTGTCCCAAGGCTAGTGAACCGTTCCCTCTGGCATCCGAATTTTAACATTTTGACTAAACATCTGATGTCTTCCCTCAAGTAAGACAGCTACTTGCAACGGCATATGATTCATTCAATAGACTGTGTTATGCTTAATGAGACAACATTTGTAAGAAGTAATTTTAAAGCAAGTTAAATTAAGTAATTTCTCTTTTCGGCCAAATTGAAGCAGGAACTCAGCAGCCAGGGTTAGGATCTATAATCCACACCCTGGCTCCTGTGAGGTCCGTGCATTCCCTTCTTAAGGGAGAACGAACGGCACACGAGACGAGAGAGACCACTGCCACCACGGTGCAGTATATGGTTGGTCCAGGCCATTACCATCGGCCTCGGACCAGCCAGCAGCTCCTGTACCCATGGGTAAATACAGTTGTGGAAAGCAGCTACGACTTGTCTCATGCCTGTGCCCTTCTACCATCAAGCCTCGAGCCCCCACAGCTCAAACCTTACCACCGGCTTCGTCTAGATCTTCCCTTCCCTTCCATATTGTCTAAAAATGTCAATATAACCAAACACCTCATTTCTACACCCAAGTATCTAGCAACCAAACACCTCAATTGTACATGCAAATATCTAGTAACCAAACACCTCATTTGTACATGCAAATATCTAGTAATAAAACACCTCATTTCTACATGCAAATATATAGTAACCATACACCTCATTTCTACACCCAAGTATCTAGTAACTACACATCATTTCTACACCCAAGTGTCTAGTAACCAAACACCTCATTTCTACATGCAACTATATAATAACCAAACACCTCATTTCTACACCAAAGTTTCTAGTAACTAAACACCTCATTTCTACACAAAGTATCTAGTAACTAAAGACCTCATATCTACACCCAAATATCTAGTAAACAAAACATCTCATTCGTACATGCAAAATATCTAGAAATCATACACCTCTTTTCTAAACACAAGTATCTAGTAACTAAACACCTCATTTCTACACCCAAATATCTAGTAAACAAAACGCCTCATTTCTACACCCAAGTATCTAGTAATAAAACGCGTACAGTCTATTTTGTTTTTGTTTCATTGGCCATCACCCACTGTGTGTGTGAGTGTGTGTGTGTGTGTGTGTGTGTGTGTGTGTGTGTGTGTGTGTGTGTGTGTGTCTGTGTGTGTGAGTGTGTGTGAGTGTGTGTGTGTGTGTGTGTGTGTCTGTGTGCCTGTCTGTCTGTCTGTCTGTCTGTCTGTCTGTCTGTCTGTCTGTCTGTCTGTCTGTCTGTCTGTCTGTCTGTCTGTCTGTCTGTCTGTCTGTCTGTCTGTCTGTCTGTCTGTGTCTCTGTCTGTGTCTTGGTCGGTCGATTGGTTGGTCGGTCGGTCTCAAGAATTCAGTTTGAGATCTGAACAGCTCCGAGCGCAGCTTGTGCTAAGCGCAATGGAGAAAGACCCTTTGAGCTGGAGGTAGAAGCGCTGCAATGGAGGTGTTCCAAGCTCTCCAGCTCCATGACCCTTTGAGCTGGAGGTAGAAGCGCTGCAATGGAGGTGTTCCAAGCTCTCCAGCTCCATGACCCTTTGAGCTGGAGGTAGAAGCGCTGCAATGGAGGTGTTCCAAGCTCTCCAGCTCCAAGACCCTTTGAGCTGGAGGTAGAAGCGCTGCAATGGAGGTGTTCCAAGCTCTCCAGCTCCAAGACCCTTTGAGCTGGAGGTAGAAGCGCTGCAATGTAGGTGTTCCAAGCTCTCCAGCTCCCGTTTGAATTTGGCGTCGTAGTGGCTATAAATGCAAGCCGGCTAAAACTCCCTCGGTTTTTCTAACCTCTGACCTCACGTGGATTGCACTTTCCCTTGATCTCCCTACGCTTTTCGTGACCTATGAACCTATTTGACCTATGAACTGCAATTTATACTTACTCAAAACCATATAACGATTTGGACAGTGTCCATCTATCCATCATATATCCATCCATCCATCACGTATCCATCATCATTCATCCATTCATCATCCACCCACCCACCCATCCATCCATTCATCCATCCCTTTGTCCATCCATCAATTGTCCAATTCTCTATCCAGCGTAAATCGATGNNNAAACATATATATCGGGTCCATTTCTCATGAAGTAGATGTGTTTTTTAAGTCAAAAAGACTATGTTCTTTTTTGTACGTTGCTTCGATAGGGATGAACCCATCGTTTTTTCAATTTGTCTCCGCTGTTGGACGGCCAATTGGACATGCTTGTTACAAGTTTAAAAAAGTCCCTGGCAAACAGATTGCTAGAGCTAGAGCCTGTTCTTTATTTCAAATAAATTTGATCTCCTAGATGTACTGGCATTGCTACAATTTCGTACACAGCACGAGCGTACCATTTTCCACACCTCACACGATGTCTGATACAGTGATAGGTCGAGAATGATGCAGAAATGGCTTCGAAGCAGTCTCGTGTTTACACCGTTCAAGGGAAGTCACTCGCGCGCCAAATACGTCATCCTTACTAACCTCTATCCACACGGCCCACGCGGTCTCTGGGCTTAGCGCGGAACTAGTCTATTTTTAGCGCAGACTTCACTGGCTCACACTGGTATCACAAATACGGGGCAGCGCACATGCGTGTGTGAGGAAAATGGACCGTACGGGATAATAGGATAATTCCCATCTACAGTACAATAGAAAATATCGGTTACTGAAAAGGTGTATAAATAGCTCGTTTAAAGGCGAGGTTATGAGAGGAAAGAAAGGGAGAGAGAGAGAGAGAGAGAGAGAGAGAGAGAGAGAGAGAGGGGGGGGGGGAGGCAGGCAGGCAGGCAGACAGACAGACAATAAAGAGAGTGTGTGTGTGTGTGTGTGAGAGAGAGAGAGAGAGAGAGAGAGAGAGAGAGAGAGAGAGAGAGAGAGAGGGGGGGGGGGGGGGGGAGAAAGGGAGGGAGCGTGAGGGTTGAGTGAGGATAGACGTACAGTAACGCTTCATTGCGAGGATGATGCTTATGTACCTTACCATCTCATTACACAGCTTGTCTGACGTGATGGTAGTTCTGAGATTTTGGGTAGAGCACGGTTTTACAAAGATCCAGGATTAGAACAGAATATATCCCATCCAACGTAAGCGAAGAGCAAAGGTTCACCCCTCAGTGCCTGGTGGTGTCAGTGCCTAGTTGTGTCAGTGCCTGGTGGTGGCAGTGCCTGGTGGTGGCAGTGCCTGGTGGTAGCAGTGCCTAGTGGTAGCAGTGCCTGGCGGTGTCAGTGCCTGGTGGTGTCAGTGCCTAGTTGTGTCAGTGCCAGGTGGTGTCAGTGCCTGGTGGTGTCAGTGCCTGGTGGTGGCAGTGCCTAGTGGTAGCAGTGCCTAGTGGTAGCAGTGCCTGGCGGTGTCAGTGCCTGGTGGTGTCAGTGCCTGGTGGTGTCAGTGCCTGGTGGTGTCAGTGCCTGGTGGTGGCAGTGCCTGGTGGTGGCAGTGCCTGGTGGTGGCAGTGCCTGGTGGTGGCAGTGCCTGGTGGTAGCAGTGCCTGGTGGTGGCAGTGCCTGGTGGTGGCAGTGCCTGGTGGTAGCAGTGCCTGGTGGTGGCAGTGCCTGGTGGTGGCAGTGCCTGGTGGTGGCAGTGCCTGGTGGTGTCAGTGCCTAGTTGTGGCAGTGCCTGGTGGTGGCAGTGCCTGGTGGTGGCAGTGCCTGGTGGTGGCAGTGCCTGGTGGTGGCAGTGCCTGGTGGTGGCAGTGCCTGGTGGTGGCAGTGCCTGGTGGTGGCAGTGCCTGGTGGTGGCAGTGCCTGGTGGTGGCAGTGCCTGGTGGTGTCAGTGCCTAGTTGTGTCAGTGCCTGGTGGTGGCAGTGCCTGGTGGTGTCAGTGCCTGGTGGTGGCAGTGCCTAGTTGTGTCAGTGCCTGGTGGTGTCAGTGCCTGGTGGTGTCAGTGCCTGGTGGAGGCAGTGCCTGGTGGTGTCAGTGCCTGTTGGTGGCAGTGCCTGGTGGTGGCAGTGTCTAGTTGTGTCAGTGCCTGGTGGTGTTAGTGCCTGGTGGTGGCAGTGTCTGGTGGTGTCAGTGCCTGGTGGTGGCAGTGCCTGGTGGTGGCAGTGCATGGTGGTGTTAGTGCCTGGTGGTGGCAGTGCCTTGTGGTAGCAGTGCCTGGTGGTGGCAGTGCCTGGTGGTGGCAGTGCCTGGTGGTGTCAGTGCCTGGTGGTGTCAGTGCCTGGTGGTGTCAGTGCCTAGCTGCGTCAGTG
>JAWQFJ010001435.1:202500-225000 GCA_034096865.1 Theodoxus fluviatilis
GGCTGTTTTAACACTCGAATAAACTGTGTCGCTCACTTTTGCCGTTTCATCCACTGTGTTCATGTATTTGTGGGTAATGTAGCGGTTGGAGAGTGAGACAGAGAGACAGAGACGGGGAGAGAGAGAGAGAGAGAGAGAGAGAGAGACAGAGAGAGACAGACAGAGACAGAGAGACACAGAAGAGAGCGATACAGAGAGAGTTAGGAGAGAGGTAGGAGAGAGAGAGAGAGAGAGAGAGGGAGGGAGGCAGGCCAGGTTTCACACTGCAGATTTCAAGCAAGTCTCCTGCTTCTTCTTCCCATTTCAACATAAACTCACTCTCAATACAAGAAACAACAACGTTTACAAGTTCATATGGTGCTATGTTCATTTATGAGTTGTCAAAATGCCGTACACATTAATTAATAATGCAATAATAATTGTAGATATGTGTCTAAGCGTGCTTGAGTGCACATGTTGCGACTACCTAAATGTGAAAATGTGCATGATTGCGTGTGCATGGCGTGTACATAAATACATATGCAAACTTATGGCCGCAGAGTGGTAAGGAGCTCTTATACAGGTCAGCCTTCGTTCTTGGGAAGCTGTCATTTCTGTCTTCCGCCAACGTAGCAACGTCATCAACTCCGAAGAACTGACTCCTGTATCGTTCACTCGAATGACGCCGACACAGGGCCAAACAAGTCAGCAACCATCCACGCTAGGAAGCGAGCGAGCAAGCGAAGAATAAACTAAGCAGACAAATGAACAAAATCAATAACAAAATGCAGATAAAATCCAAAGTGTAGACATGCTACTTTCCGTCGTGATACACAAGTATTTAAATAGTTTCAAGCAAACGACGAAAAGGGACAAGTGATCCATCACGTTGCACGACAGCTGGTGTATTGTCACAGTGCGTAAACAAAACACCACAAAATGTCGTCGTTGCAAGCACGTCTTCTGACAAATGATGATCACGAAATGAATACACATATATATCGAAAGCAATGTAAACGTGAAGGGTTTCTCTTTTCTAAAGCCGACGTAGACATGCAGCCGCGGCAAGACATGTCGTGACCGCCATGACCCAAGTAGGTGTGACATGCACGAGTAGACATGTCGTGACCGCCATGACCCAAGTAGGTGTGACGTGCACGAGTAGACATGTCGTGACCGCCATGACCCAAGTACGTGTGACGTGCACGAGTAGACGTGTCGTGACCGCCATGACCCAAGTACGTGTGACGTGCATGAGTAGACATGTCGTGACCGCCATGACCCGAGTAGGTGTGACGTGCACGAGTAGACATGTCGTGACCGCCATGACCCAAGTACGTGTGACGTGCACGAGTAGACATGTCGTGACCGCCATGACCCAAGTAGGTGTGACGTGCACGAGTAGACGTGTCGTGACCGCCATGACACAAGTAGGTGTGACGTGCACGAGTAGACATGTCGTGACCGCCTTGACACAAGTAGGTGTGACGTGCACGAGTAGACGTGTCGTGACCGCCATGACCCAAGTACGTGTGACGTGCACGAGTAGACGTGTCGTGACCGCCATGACCCAAGTACGTGTGACGTGCACGAGTAGACATGTCGTGACCGCCATGACCCAAGTACGTGTGACGTGCACGAGTAGACGTGTCGTGACCGCCATGACCCAAGTAGGTGTGACGTGCACGAGTAGACGTGTCGTGACCGCCATGACCCAAGTAGGTGTGACGTGCACGAGTAGACATGTGACCGCCATGACCCAAGTACGTGTGATGTGCACGAGTAGACAACGCAGCCGTGACGCAAGTAGGTGTGACGTGCACGAGTAGACATGTCGTGACCGCCATGACCCAAGTACGTGTGACGTGCACGAGTAGACGTGTCACCGCCATGACCCAAGTAGGTGTGACGTGCACGAGTAGACGTGTCGTGACCGCCATGACCCAAGTAGGTGTGACGTGCACGAGTAGACAACGCAGCCGTGACCAAAGTAGGTGTGACGTGCACGAGTAGACAACGCAGCCGTGACCAAAGTAGGTGTGACGTGCACGAGTAGACATCTCGTGACCGCCATGACCCAAGTAGGTGTGACGTGCACGAGTAGACATGTCGTGACCGCCATGACCCAAGTAGGTGTGACGTGCACGAGTAGACATGTCGTGACCGCCATGACCCAAGTAGGTGTGACGTGCACGAGTAGACATGTCGTGACCGCCATGACCCAAGTAGGTGTGACGTGCACGAGTAGACATGTCGTGACCGCCATGACCCAAGTAGGTGTGACGTGCACGAGTAGACATGTCGTGACCGCCATGACCCAAGTAGGTGTGACGTGCATGAGTAGACAACGCAGCCGTGACCAAAGTAGGTGTGACGTGCACGAGTAGACATGTCGTGACCGCCATGACACAAGTAGGTGTGACGTGCACGAGTAGACATGTCGTGACCGCCATGACCCAAGTAGGTGTGACGTGCACGAGTAGACATGTCGTGACCGCCATGACCCAAGTAGGTGTGACGTGCACGAGTAGACAACGCAGCCGTGACCCAAGTAGGTGTGACGTGCACGAGTAGACATGTCGTGACCGCCATGACACAAGTAGGTGTGACGTGCACGAGTAGACATGTCGTGACCGCCATGACACAAGTAGGTGTGACGTGCACGAGTAGACATGTCGTGACCGCCATGACCCAAGTAGGTGTGACGTGCACGAGTAGACAACGCAGCCGTGACCCAAGTAGGTGTGACGTGCACGAGTAGACATGTCGTGACCGCCATGACCCAAGTAGGTGTGACGTGCACGAGTAGACATGTCGTGACCGCCATGACCCAAGTAGGTGTGACGTGCACGAGTAGACATGTCGTGACCGCCATGACCCAAGTAGGTGTGACGTGCACGAGTAGACAACGCAGCCGTGACCAAAGTAGGTGTGACGTGCACGAGTAGACATGTCGTGACCGCCGTGACCAAAGTAGGTGTGACGTGCACGAGTAGACATGTCGTGACCGCCGTGACCAAAGTAGGTGTGACGTGCACGAGTAGACATGTCGTGACCGCCGTGACCAAAGTAGGTGTGACGTGCACGAGTAGACATGTCGTGACCGCCGTGACCAAAGTAGGTGTGACGTGCACGAGTAGACATGTCGTGACCGCCGTGACCAAAGTAGGTGTGACGTGCACGAGTAGACATGTCGTGACCGCCATGACCAAGTAGGTGTGACGTGCACGAGTAGACATGTCGTGACCGCCGTGACCAAGTAGGTGTGACGTGCACGAGTAGACATGTCGTGACCGCCGTGACCAAAGTAGGTGTGACGTGCACGAGTAGACATGTCGTGACCGCCGTGACCAAAGTAGGTGTGACGTGCACGAGTAGACATGTCGTGACCGCCATGACCCAAGTAGGTGTGACGTGCACGAGTAGACATGTCGTGACCGCCATGACCCAAGTAGGTGTGACGTGCACGAGTAGACATGTCGTGACCGCCATGACCCAAGTAGGTGTGACGTGCACGAGTAGACAACGCAGCCGTGACCCAAGTAGGTGTGACGTGCACGAGTAGACATGTCGTGACCGCCATGACCCAAGTAGGTGTGACGTGCACGAGTAGACATGTCGTGACCGCCATGACCCAAGTAGGTGTGACGTGCACGAGTAGACATGTCGTGACCGCCATGACCCAAGTAGGTGTGACGTGCACGAGTAGACATGTCGTGACCGCCATGACCCAAGTAGGTGTGACGTGCACGAGTAGACATGCGTGACCGCCATGACCCAAGTAGGTGTGACGTGCACGAGTAGACATGTCGTGACCGCCATGACCCAAGTAGGTGTGACGTGCACGAGTAGACAACGCAGCCGTGACCCAAGTAGGTGTGACGTGCACGAGTAGACATGTCGTGACCGCCATGACCCAAGTAGGTGTGACGTGCACGAGTAGACATGTCGTGACCGCCATGACACAAGTAGGTGTGACGTGCACGAGTAGACTGTCGTGACCGCCATGACCCAAGTAGGTGTGACGTGCACGAGTAGACATGTCGTGACCGCCATGACCCAAGTAGGTGTGACGTGCACGAGTAGACATGTCGTGACCGCCATGACCCAAGTAGGTGTGACGTGCACGAGTAGACATGCGTGACCGCCATGACCCAAGTAGGTGTGACGTGCACGAGTAGACATGTCGTGACCGCCATGACCCAAGTAGGTGTGACGTGCACGAGTAGACAACGCAGCCGTGACCCAAGTAGGTGTGACGTGCACGAGTAGACATGTCGTGACCGCCATGACCCAAGTAGGTGTGACGTGCACGAGTAGACAACGCAGCCGTGACCCAAGTAGGTGTGACGTGCACGAGTAGACAACGCAGCCGTGACCAAGTAGGTGTGACGTGCACGAGTAGACAACGCAGCCGTGACCCAAGTAGGTGTGACGTGCACGAGTAGACATGTCGTGACCGCCATGACCAAGTAGGTGTGACGTGCACGAGTAGACATGTCGTGACCGCCATGACCCAAGTAGGTGTGACGTGCACGAGTAGACATGTCGTGACCGCCATGACCCAAGTAGGTGTGACGTGCACGAGTAGACATGTCGTGACCGCCATGACACAAGTAGGTGTGACGTGCACGAGTAGACAACGCAGCCGTGACCAAAGTAGGTGTGACGTGCACGAGTAGACATGTCGTGACCGCCATGACCCAAGTAGGTGTGACGTGCACGAGTAGACATGTCGTGACCGCCATGACCCAAGTAGGTGTGACGTGCACGAGTAGACATGTCGTGACCGCCATGACCCAAGTAGGTGTGACGTGCACGAGTAGACATGTCGTGACCGCCATGACCCAAGTAGGTGTGACGTGCACGAGTAGACATGTCGTGACCGCCATGACCCAAGTAGGTGTGACGTGCACGAGTAGACATGTCGTGACCGCCATGACCCAAGTAGGTGTGACGTGCACGAGTAGACATGTCGTGACCGCCATGACACAAGTAGGTGTGACGTGCACGAGTAGACAACGCAGCCGTGACACAAGTAGGTGTGACGTGCACGAGTAGACATGTCGTGACCGCCATGACACAAGTAGGTGTGACGTGCACGAGTAGACAACGCAGCCGTGACCCAAGTAGGTGTGACGTGCACGAGTAGACATGTCGTGACCGCCATGACCCAAGTAGGTGTGACGTGCACGAGTAGACATCGTGACCGCCATGACCCAAGTAGGTGTGACGTGCACGAGTAGACATGTCGTGACCGCCATGACCCAAGTAGGTGTGACGTGCACGAGTAGACATGTCGTGACCGCCATGACCCAAGTAGGTGTGACGTGCACGAGTAGACATGTCGTGACCGCCATGACCCAAGTAGGTGTGACGTGCACGAGTAGACAACGCAGCCGTGACCCAAGTAGGTGTGACGTGCACGAGTAGACAACGCAGCCATGACCAAGTAGGTGTGACGTGCACGAGTAGACATGTCGTGACCGCCATGACCCAAGTAGGTGTGACGTGCACGAGTAGACATGTCGTGACCGCCATGACCCAAGTAGGTGTGACGTGCACGAGTAGACAACGCAGCCGTGACCCAAGTAGGTGTGACGTGCACGAGTAGACATGTCGTGACCGCCATGACCCAAGTAGGTGTGACGTGCACGAGTAGACATGTCGTGACCGCCATGACCCAAGTAGGTGTGACGTGCACGAGTAGACATGTCGTGACCGCCATGACCCAAGTAGGTGTGACGTGCACGAGTAGACAACGCAGCCGTGACCCAAGTAGGTGTGACGTGCACGAGTAGACATGTCGTGACCGCCGTGACCAAAGTAGGTGTGACGTGCACGAGTAGACATGTCGTGACCGCCATGACCCAAGTAGGTGTGACGTGCACGAGTAGACATGTCGTGACCGCCATGACCAAGTAGGTGTGACGTGCACGAGTAGACATGTCGTGACCGCCGTGACCAAGTAGGTGTGACGTGCACGAGTAGACATGTCGTGACCGCCGTGACCAAGTAGGTGTGACGTGCACGAGTAGACATGTCGTGACCGCCGTGACCAAAGTAGGTGTGACGTGCACGAGTAGACATGTCGTGACCGCCGTGACCAAAGTAGGTGTGACGTGCACGAGTAGACATGTCGTGACCGCCGTGACCAAAGTAGGTGTGACGTGCACGAGTAGACATGTCGTGACCGCCGTGACCAAAGTAGGTGTGACGTGCACGAGTAGACATGTCGTGACCGCCGTGACCAAAGTAGGTGTGACGTGCACGAGTAGACATGTCGTGACCGCCATGACCCAAGTAGGTGTGACGTGCACGAGTAGACATGTCGTGACCGCCATGACCCATGTACGTGTGACGTGCACGAGTAGACATGTCGTGACCGCCATGACCCAAGTAGGTGTGACGTGCACGAGTAGACATAGCAGTCGTGACCCAAGTAGGTGTGACGTGCACGAGTAGACATGTCGTGACCGCCATGACCCAAGTAGGTGTGACGTGCACGAGTAGACGTGTCGTGACCGCCATGACCCAAGTGGTGTGATGTGCACGAGTAGACATGTCGTGACCGCCATGACCCAAGTGGTGTGACGTGCACGAGTAGACGTGTCGTGACCGCCATGACCCAAGTAGGTGTGACGTGCACGAGTAGACATGTCGTGACCGCCATGACCCAAGTGGTGTGACGTGCACGAGTAGACGTGTCGTTACCGCCATGACCCAAGTAGGTGTGACGTGCACGAGTAGACATGCCGTGACCGCCATGACCCAAGTAGGTGTGACGTGCACGAGTAGACATGTCGTGACCGCCATGACCCAAGTAGGTGTGACGTGCACGAGTAGACAAATCAGCCGTGACCCAAGTAGGTGTGACGTGCACGAGTAGACGTGTCGTGACCGCCATGACCCAAGTAGGTGTGACGTGCACGAGTAGACGTGTCGTGACCGCCATGACCCAAGTAGGTGTGACGTGCACGAGTAGACGTGTCGTGACCGCCATGACCCAAGTAGGTGTGACGTGCACGAGTAGACATGTCGTGACCGCCATGACCCAAGTAGGTGTGACGTGCACGAGTAGACATGTCGTGACCGCCATGACCCAAGTAGGTGTGACGTGCACGAGTAGACAACGCAGCCGTGACCCAAGTAGGTGTGACGTGCACGAGTAGACATGTCGTGACCGCCATGACCCAAGTAGGTGTGACGTGCACGAGTAGACAACGCAGCCGTGACCAAAGTAGGTGTGACGTGCACGAGTAGACAACGCAGCCGTGACCAAAGTAGGTGTGACGTGCACGAGTAGACAACGCAGCCGTGACCAAAGTAGGTGTGACGTGCACGAGTAGACATGTCGTGACCGCCATGACCCAAGTAGGTGTGACGTGCACGAGTAGACAACGCAGCCGTGACCAAAGTAGCTGTGACGTGCACGAGTAGACATGTCATGACCGCCATGACACAAGTAGGTGTGACGTGCACGAGTAGACAACGCAGCCGTGACCAAAGTAGGTGTGACGTGCACAAGTAGACATGTCGTGACCGCCATGACACAAGTAGGTGTGACGTGCACGAGTAGACATGTCGTGACCGCCATGACCCAAGTAGCTGTGACGTGCACGAGTAGAGGTGTCGTGACCGCCATGGCCCAAGTAGGTGTGACGTGCACGAGTAGACATGTCGTGACCGCCATGACCCAAGTAGGTGTGACGTGCACGAGTAGACATGTCGTGACCGCCATGACACAAGTACGTGTGACGTGCACGAGTAGACAACGCAGCCGTGACGCAAGTAGGTGTGACGTGCACGAGTAGACGTGTCGTGACCGCCATGACCCAAATGGTGTGACGTGCACGAGTAGACATGTCGTGACCGCCATGACCCAAATGGTGTGACGTGCACGAGTAGACATGTCGTGACCGCCATGACACAAGTAGGTGTGACGTGCACGAGTAGACAATGCAGCCGTGACGCAAGTAGGTGTGACGTGCACGAGTAGACGTGTCGTGACCACCATGACACAAGTAGGTGTGACGTACACGAGTAGACAACGCAGCCGTGACACAAGTAGGTGTGACGTGCACGAGTAGACGTGTCGTGACCGCCATGACACAAGTAGGTGTGACGTACACGAGTAGACAACGCAGCCGTGACACAAGTAGGTGTGACGTGCACGAGTAGACGTGTCGTGACCGCCATGACCCAAGTACGTGTGACGTGCACGAGTAGACATCTCGTGACCGCCATGACCCAAGTACGTGTGACGTGCACGAGTAGACATGTCGTGACCGCCATGACCCAAGTAGGTGTGACGTGCACGAGTAGACGTGTCGTGACCGCTATGACCCAAGTAGCTGTGACGTGCACGAGTAGACGTGTCGTGACCGCCATGGCCCAAGTAGGTGTGACGTGCACGAGTAGACATGTCGTGAGCGCCATGACCCAAGTAGGTGTGACGTGCACGAGTAGACGTGTCGTGACCGCCATGAACCAAGTAGGTGTGACGTGCACGAGTAGACATGTCGTGACCGCCATGACCCAAGTACGTGTGACGTGCACGAGTAGACATGTCGTGACCGCCTTGACGCAAGTATGTGTGACGTGCACGAGTAGACGTGTCGTGACCGCCATGACCCAAGTAGGTGTGACGTGCACGAGTAGACATGTCGTGACCGCCATGACCCAAGTAGGTGTGACGTGCACGAGTAGACATGTCGTGACCGCCTTGACGCAAGTATGTGTGACGTGCACGAGTAGACGTGTCGTGACCGCCATGACCCAAGTAGGTGTGACGTGCACGAGTAGACATGTCGTGACCGCCTTGACGCAAGTATGTGTGACGTGCACGAGTAGACGTGTCGTGACCGCCATGACCCAAGTAGGTGTGACGTGCACGAGTAGACGTGTCGTGACCGATATGACCCAAGTAGGTGTGACGTGCACGAGTAGACGTGTCGTGACCGCCATGAACCAAATAGGTGTGACGTGCACGAGTAGACATGCCGTGACCGCCATGACACAAGTAGGTGTGACGTGCACGAGTAGACATGTCGTGACCGCCTTGACGCAAGTATGTGTGACGTGCACGAGTAGACGTGTCGTGACCGCCATGACCCAAGTAGGTGTGACGTGCACGAGTAGACATGTCGTGACCGCCTTGACGCAAGTATGTGTGACGTGCACGAGTAGACGTGTCGTGACCGCCATGACACAAGTAGGTGTGACGTGCACGAGTAGACAACGCCGCCATGCATGTCACTCCGCGAGAACAGAACACCAAGCAACTAAGTGGATGATTTTATGTGCGTGTTCGTGCGTGCGTGTATGTGCGCGCACTCGAGTGTGTGTGTGTACGCGCGCGTCTGTGTGTGCATGCGCGCGTGTATGCGTGCGCGCGTGTGCGCGCGTGCGTGTTCGTGCGTGCGTGTGTGTGTGCGCGCACTCGCGTGTATGTGCATGCGCGTCTGTGTATGTGTGCATGCGTGCGTGTGTGTGTGCGTGTGTGCGTGTGTGCGCGGGTGCGTGTGCGTGTGTGTGTATATGTGTGCGTGCGTGCCTGGTGCATGCGCACGCGCGCGTGAGTGAGTGAGCGAGTGAGTGCGTGAGTGAGTGAATGAGCATGGTGTGTGTGTGTGTTTGAGGGAGCGTGTGAGTTCGCGAGCGAATGAACGAGCGTGAGTATAAGCATGCGTATATAAACAGGTTGTTGTTCGTTTGTAAGAAATAAAATAACAACTTTTATGGAGTTTCAAAAACATCTAACAAGTATATCAATAGGAAAATGATGTTTAAAATATTAAGAACAACGAATAGCAATCTACATGTACTGAGCGGAGCACCACACGGAGAACTTAGAATTCCTTGCAGGCGTACCAGAGTGATCTCTCAAGCGTTAAGCTGCACAGAAGGAGCCTGCCTTGTGCTGGAAGGCTACTGTCGTAGACTAGATAGCGTCTTATCCAGCTTCCCGCCCTATGCAGACTGCCTCCACGTGCGTTGCTGTGTGCCTGGAGCCTCCCTATGCAGACTGCCTCCACGTGAGTTGCTGTGTGTCTGGAGCCTCCCTATGCAGACTGCCTCCACGTGCGTTGCTGTGTGTCTGGAGCCTCCCTATGCAGACTGCCTCCACGTGCGTTGCTGTGTGTCTGGAGCCTCCCTATGCAGACTGCCTCCACGTGAGTTGCTGTGTGTCTGGAGCCTCCCTATGCAGACTGCCTCCACGTGCGTTGCTGTGTGTCTGGAGCCTCCCTATGCAGACTGCCTCCACGTGAGTTGCTGTGTGCCTGGAGCCTCCCTATGCAGACTGCCTCCACGTGCGTTGCTGTGTGTCTGGAGCCGCCCTATGCAGACTGCCTCCACGTGCGTTGCTGTGTGTCTGGAGCCGCCCTATGCAGACTGCCTCCACGTGCGTTGCTGTGTGTCTGGAGCCGCCCTATGCAGACTGCCTCCACGTGCGTTGCTGTGTGTCTGGAGCCTCCCTATGCAGACTGCCTCCACGTGCGTTGCTGTGTGTCTGGAGCCGCCCTATGCAGACTGCCTCCACGTGCGTTGCTGTGTGTCTGGAGCCTCCCTATGCAGACTGCCTCCACGTGCGTTGCTGTGTGCCTGGAGCCTCCCTATGCAGACTGCCTCCACGTGAGTTGCTGTGTGCCTGGAGCCTCCCTATGCAGACTGCCTCCACGTGCGTTGCTGTGTGTCTGGAGCCTCCCTATGCAGACTGCCTCCACGTGAGTTGCTGTGTGTCTGGAGCCTCCCTATGCAGACTGCCTCCACGTGCGTTGCTGTGTGTCTGGAGCCTCCCTATGCAGACTGCCTCCACGTGAGTTGCTGTGTGCCTGGAGCCTCCCTATGCAGACTGCCTCCACGTGCGTTGCTGTGTGTCTGGAGCCTCCCTATGCAGACTGCCTCCACGTGAGTTGCTGTGTGCCTGGAGCCTCCCTATGCAGACTGCCTCCACGTGCGTTGCTGTGTGTCTGGAGCCTCCCTATGCAGACTGCCTCCACGTGAGTTGCTGTGTGTCTGGAGCCTCCCTATGCAGACTGCCTCCACGTGAGTTGCTGTGTGTCTGGAGCCTCGCGGTCTTTGGAAAGAAGGCTAACGAGAGAAAGTGCTGACTTCTCCAGTGGAATAAGAAAGATAGAACAATCCTGCATGGCTGGAAAGACAACGTGCAGAAAGGAGCGGAGCATCAAACCTGAAACTGTAAGATGGAACCGATGAAGTCTTGCACAAAACTACAAATGCAAAGATGGAACTCAGGGACTCTTGGGCAAAAATGACACTGCAAAGACAGAACTACAAAATTCTTGGGCAGAAAGAATCTGCAAAAATGGAACTGAAATGTTTTTGGCAAAACTGAAACCTCAAAAACGGCTCTAAAAATATATAGCATAAAACTGAAACTGCAAAGGTGGAACTAAAGAACATTCGGGCAAAACTGAAACTGCGAAGATGGAACTGAAGAACCCTCGGGCAAAGATAGAACTAAGGAATGTTTGGGCAAAACTGATACTGCAAAGATGGAACTAAAGAACTCGGACACAAAACTGAAACTGCAGAGATGGAACTAGAGAACTCAAGGTCAAAACTATTTTCCGGGGCCAAAAACGTGCCCACTCTATAGAGAAGCCGCTTGTCCTTCTTGTCGTCACAGCTCTGTCAGGCAGGCATCACACGGAGTCTGGAACTGGGGAGGAGTGGCGGCCATTGCCAATGTGACGTCAGGGCATGCCCTACGCTCCTGCTCCCGTTCGAAGGCCATGACGTCATCAGGCCTCTCCCTTGCCTTTTCACTCGCATCCTCTGGTGGTCCCCTGTCTGCTGCTGCGCGGAGCAAGAAAGAGAAAGAGGTAAAAACTCAAGCAAAGTGCACTCACTGCTTCACAAGAAAGAGAAAGAGGTAAAAACGCAAGCAAAGTGCACTCACTGCTTCACAAGAAAGAGAAAGAGGTAAAAACCCAAGCAAAGTGCACTCACTGCTTCACAAGTTCATTTCAGCACAATACAAGCAAGAAAGAGAAAGAGGTAAAAACTCAAGCAAAGTGCACTCACTGCTTCACAAGTTCATTTCAAGCAAGAAAGAGAAAGAGGTAAAAACTCAAGCAAAGTGCACTCACTGCTTCACAAGAAAGAGAAAGAGGTAAAAACCCAAGCAAAGTGCACTCACTGCTTCACAAGTTCATTTCAAGCAAGAAAGAGAAAGAGGTAAAAACTCAAGCAAAGTGCACTCACTGCTTCACAAGAAAGAGAAAGAGGTAAAAACTCAAGCAAAGTGCACTCACTGCTTCACAAGAAAGAGAAAGAGGTAAAAACTCAAGCAAAGTGCACTCACTGCTTCACAAGTTCATTTCAAGCAAGAAAGAGAAAGAGGTAAAAACTCAAGAAAAGTGCACTCACTGCTTCACAAGAAAGAGAAAGAGGTAAAAACTCAAGCAAAGTGCACTCACTGCTTCACAAGAAAGAGAAAGAGGTAAAAACTCAAGCAAAGTGCACTCACTGCTTCACAAGAAAGAGAAAGAGGTAAAAACTCAAGCAAAGTGCACTCACGGCTTCACAAGAAAGAGAAAGAGGTAAAAACTCAAGCAAAGTGCACTCACTGCTTCACAAGAAAGAGAAAGAGGTAAAAACTCAAGCAAAGTGCACTCACTGCTTCACAAGAAAGAGAAAGAGGTAAAAACTCAAGCAAAGTGCACTCACTGCTTCACAAGAAAGAGAAAGAGGTAAAAACTCAAGCAAAGTGCACTCACTGCTTCACAAGAAAGAGAAAGAGGTAAAAACTCAAGCAAAGTGCACTCACTGCTTCACAAGAAAGAGAAAGAGGTAAGAACTCAAGCAAAGTGCACTCACTGCTTCACAAGAAAGAGAAAGAGGTAAAAACCCAAGCAAAGTGCACTCACTGCTTCACAAGTTCATTTCAGCCCAATACAAGCAAGAAAGAGAAAGAGGTAAAAACCCAAGCAAAGTGCACTCACTGCTTCACAAGAAAGAGAAAGAGGTAAAAACCCAAGCAAAGTGCACTCACTGCTTTACAAGTTCATTTCAGCCCAATACAAGCAAGAAAGAGAAAGAGGTAAAAACCCAAGCAAAGTGCACTCACTGCTTCACAAGAAAGAGAAAGAGGTAAAAACCCAAGCAAAGTGCACTCACTGCTTCACAAGAAAGAGAAAGAGGTAAAAACTCAAGCAAAGTGCACTCACTGCTTCACAAGTTCATTTCAAGCAAGAAAGAGAAAGAGGTAAAAACTCAAGCAAAGTGCACTCACTGCTTCACAAGTTCATTTCAAGCAAGAAAGAGAAAGAGGTAAAAACTCAAGCAAAGTGCACTCACTGCTTCACAA
Source organism: Theodoxus fluviatilis (assembly GCA_034096865.1). Classification (NCBI taxonomy): domain Eukaryota; kingdom Metazoa; phylum Mollusca; class Gastropoda; order Cycloneritida; family Neritidae; genus Theodoxus; species Theodoxus fluviatilis. Next base: position 215,816 of record JAWQFJ010001435.1, read on the forward strand.
GAAAGAGAAAGAGGTAAAAACTCAAGCAAAGTGCACTCACTGCTTCACAAGTTCATTTCAAGCAAGAAAGAGAAAGAGGTAAAAACCCAAGCAAAGTGCACTCACTGCTTCACAAGAAAGAGAAAGAGGTAAAAACTCAAGCAAAGTGCACTCACTGCTTCACAAGAAAGAGAAAGAGGTAAAAACTCAAGCAAAGTGCACTCACTGCTTCACAAGAAAGAGAAAGAGGTAAAAACTCAAGCAAAGTGCACTCACTGCTTCACAAGAAAGAGAAAGAGGTAAAAACTCAAGCAAAGTGCACTCACTGCTTCACAAGAAAGAGAAAGAGGTAAAAACTCAAGCAAAGTGCACTCACTGCTTCACAAGAAAGAGAAAGAGGTAAAAACTCAAGCAAAGTGCACTCACTGCTTCACAAGAAAGAGAAAGAGGTAAAAACTCAAGCAAAGTGCACTCACTGCTTCACAAGAAAGAGAAAGAGGTAAAAACTCAAGCAAAGTGCACTCACTGCTTCACAAGAAAGAGAAAGAGGTAAAAACTCAAGCAAAGTGCACTCACTGCTTCACAAGAAAGAGAAAGAGGTAAAAACTCAAGCAAAGTGCACTCACTGCTTCACAAGTTCATTTCAGCCCAATACAAGCTCTTCACCTCTAATTCAGTACTACACAAGTTGAACACAGCTAGTTCAATACAACTTTTCAATACAACACAAGCTCTACACAACTAGTTCAATATATTATAAAATAAGCACAACTAGTTCCCTACAAGTGCAAAATAATTCGAGTTCAGTATGACTAGTTCAACACAATACACGTTTTCAAACTAGTTTTTATACAACGACACCAGAGCTTACATCTGTGGAAACATCGGGCCTGAATCACTGTGTCCAGCACTCGACCCCAAGAATTCAATAAACTCACTGAGGCTGGATGTGTTTGAAAAATCGGAATGGAAAAACACTTCATGAACAAAAGATAATTGAACGAACATAAACAATATTGTGCTTTCAAACCAAGCAGTAAAAGATAATTATGGACGACGGTGCAAACAAAGGGGGAGGGGTGTTGTCAGCAAGGAAGATAACCCCCATCAATGCGGGAATCCAACTCTGCTGTCTCCCCTGCTTCATTCAGAGTCTCCGTAACAATAACAGTGGTCTCCCCTATATCACGCCATCCCTCTTCCAGTGATGGAGATGTTGCCCTTGCGTCACTCTGCCCCTCTCTCAGGGAAAGAGCTGTCGGCCTTGCTTTGCTCTCCTGATCCAGGAGTTCTATTTCGTTCTGGGTGCTCTGGCCGTGTAGCGTGGAAAATAGTAACCCGTGGAAAACAGTAACCGGAAGTCATCGCAGAGTTATCTGCGAGGGACGTGCTTTATGCAATTTACCGCTCCTGCACCTGTTCTTTGCATGGAATATATTCCGACAAACGACGCATTAGTTGCTTTACGAGGTTTTGGTGCATTTGTGTAGTTTAACACATGATGTAGCGTTCAAAAAAGTTTTTCCCCGTGTAAAGCCGTCTCCCCTGCCGGAAATAATATGGGAGTCACCTCCCTGTAGTCTATTTGTAGTCTGGTTTTATAAAACGCGACCGTTGACTGACTTGGTACGCATGGGGAGTTATGCTAAGATCCGGCCGCGTTAATATATCTGCGTTTTGTGACAAACGTCTTGCTCGGCGGTACTGTACTCCATGCACCTTAACGGTGCGCGTGATTTGGGTGTAATCTTAAGCTAAACGACGTTCTGAATGTTTCCGACTTCGACCATTTCAGCAGCGCCAATAAACGTCGTTTAGCTTAAGATTACACCCGAATCACGCGCACCGTTAAGGTGCATGGAGTACAGTACCGCCGAGAAAGACGTTTGTCACAAAACGCAGATATATTTACGCGGCCGGATCTTAGCATAACTCCCCGGGCGTGCCAAGTCAGTCAGGCGGAGTGGCGGGTGCCGTCTCTTTTTAGAGTGGAATTCTCAGCACGTCCCGAGCAGATAACTCTGCGATGACTTCCGGTTACTGTTTTCCACGGGTTACTATTTTCCACGCTACAGGCCGCCGTTGCTTGGCCCCGTCTTCCTCTGCCTTTTCCTGTCACGCTTTCTGATTCGTCCCCTTGACAGAGCCAGCACCGATGCGATGTCTGGGAGGATGAGGACGGCGATGATGGTTACGATGATGCCGATGTCCAGGACGGAGCCCACGCCCTGTGCACTGGGACGGACGTCAGTGGCGCTGGTCTTCTACCGTCTGGTGGAGGACAGGTTGGACCGGTCTACCTGCAACGGCAAAGACCGTCAGAGGCAGGGCGTAGAGCACGTGGGAGCGAGGGTGGGGGTGGGAGGATAGGAGGTTGGGAATGGAGAGAAGGTGGGTGATGTATGAAACAAAAATGACAAGGATCGCCTGCAGGCATTAGGAATCTCTGATTAAAAGCAGCCTTTCCTCAGTTTGACGAACAGTGACAGTGAGGGGTAATACATAGGCAAGAGCGGTAAAAGTAGCATGTATTACAGGTCAACAATGCTGCAAATGTACATGCAGCCACATGCGAAACAAGACCATAATGAGTCAAAGTTCATCTTTACATGAGTCGATTTCGTACAGATATATCCGGAGTAATACGGTCTATGCACATAATCTTGTCTCCCATGCCAAAATTACTCAGCCACTGAAGGTTGAGCAATTAACAGGCAAGGTCCATGGGAAGAAAAAAGCAATGTAGAGAGAGAGGGTGAAGGGTGAGACGTGATTAAGAGGGAGAGAGGGAGGGAGGTGGATGGGATGGGGTAGGGAAGGAAAGGGGTAGGGAGGGTGGAAAGGGGTGAGGTTGGGGAAGTGTGGGAAGGGTTAAGGAGTGATGAAGGATGGCCAGAGATGAGAAGAGGAGGGGGAGGAGGAGGAGGGAAGGAGGTGAAGGAGGGGGAGGAGGGGGGAGGAGGGGGGAGGAGGAAGGAGAGGGGAGAAGGAGTGATGGTGAATTAAGACAAGAAATGGGAAAGGGAGGTGCGGGGAGGGATGAGGTGAGATGAGGAGTGATGGTGAAGGATGGCCAGAGATGATAAAGGGAGGTGTGCGGAGGGATGAGGGGGTTTTGCAAGTGAGATTAAAGATGGTTGATTGACAATGGTAGTATCTATCTTCTCCTCCTCAAGCATGACGAACTCACTGATTCTTCGACATGATGTTTAACGTCAAATCAAAGGCAAAAAATAATCCACCATCCTGGTGGAGCACCCTTTGGGGAAACAGGAGCGGCGAGGTCCCCAGGGGAAGCACAGAGACGGGGTGCGGCGCGCAGAGTGCTAGGAGCTAAGTGCCAAGTGGCTTGGTGCCAGGCAGCAAGTGTTCCCATAGTGTTTTTTCTTTGCTGCGTGTACAAAACACAACATCATGGGAATGGTTACTACAATAGAAAAAGTTCGCGTGGTTTCTTCAGGCTCGTTGACGAGGAGACGGAGGGACACTCTGGTGGACTAAGTGAGGATTTTTTACTGGGAGAGTAGAGAACGAAGGAAGTCTGTACATCGCACCCAGTGAACTGGTATGGGTCACTGGATACACTGCTACAGCGTAAAGAAATTACTTACGGCTGACCATAAGTGCGGAAAGGTAATCCGTAAAGCGTGTCAAGTCTGAATTAACGGCGCTAATGCGTATCAGAACTCTAAACTTTCGATGTACAGGCAGTTTGAATGATTCCTACTCATATGCATATTATTGCTTGCCAATCAATTACATTATAACAGTGGGATGAGGAATGATGGTGAAGGATGGTCAGAAATGGGAAAGGAAGTGTGAGGAGGGATGAGATTGGATGAGAAGTGATGGTGAAGGATGGTCAGAAATGGGAAAGGAAGTGTGGAGAGGGATGAGATTGGATGAGGAGTGATGGTGAAGGATGGTCAGAAATGGGAAAGGAAGTGTGGGGAGGGATGAGATTGGATGAGGAGTGATGGTGAAGGATGGTCAGAAATGGGAAAGGAAGTGTGGAGAGGGATAAGATTGGATGAGGGATGATGGTGAAGGATGGTCAGAAATGGGAAAGGAAGTGTGGGGAGGGATGAGATTGGATGAGGAGTGATGGTGAAGGATGGTCAGAAATGGGAAAGGAAGTGTGGGGAGGGATGAGATTGGATGAGGAATGATGGTGAAGGATGGTCAGAAATGGGAAAGGAAGTGTGGGGAGGGATGAGATTGGATGAGGAATGATGGTGAAGGATGGTCAGAAATGGGAAAGGAAGTGTGGGGAGGGATGAGATTGGATGAGGAGTGATGGTGAAGGATGGTCAGAAATGGGAAAGGAAGTGTGGAGAGGGATAAGATTGGATGAGGGATGATGGTGAAGGATGGTCAGAAATGGGAAAGGAAGTGTGGGGAGGGATGAGATTGGATGAGGAGTGATGGTGAAGGATGGTCAGAAATGGGAAAGGAAGTGTGGGGAGGGATGAGATTGGATGAGGAATGATGGTGAAGGATGGTCAGAAATGGGAAAGGAAGTGTGGGGATGGATGAGATTGGATGAGGAATGATGGTGAAGGATGGTCAGAAATGGGAAAGGAAGTGTGGGGAGGGATGAGATTGGATGAGGAATGATGGTAAAGGATGGTCAGAAATGGGAAAGGAAGTGTGGGGAGGGATGAGATTGGATGAGGAATGCTGGTGAAGGAAGGCGAGAGATGAGAAAGGGAGGTGTGGGGAGGGATGAGATGGGATGAGGAGCGATGGTGAAGGAAGGCGAGAGATGAGAAAGGGAGGTGTGGGGAGGGATGAGGTGGGATGAGGAGTGATGATGAAGGAAGGCGAGAGGTGAGAAAGGGAGGTGTGGGGAGGGATGAGGTGAGATGAGGAGCGATGGTGAAGGATGGCCAGAGATGAGAAAGGGAGGTGTGGGGAGGGATGAGGTGGGATGAGGAGCGATGGTGAAGGAAGGCAAGAGATGAGAAAGGGAGGTGTGGGGAGGGATGAGGTGGGATGAGCGATGGTGAAGGAAGGCGAGAGATGAGAAAGGGAGGTGTGGGGAGGGATGAGGTGGGATGAGGAGTGATGATGAAGGAAGGCGAGAGGTGAGAAAGGGAGGTGTGGGGAGGGATGAGGTGAGATGAGGAGCGATGGTGAAGGAGGGCCAGAGATGAGAAAGGGAGGTGTGGGGAGAGATGAGGTGAGATGAGGAGTGATGATGAAGGAGGGCGAGAGATGAGAAAGGGAGGGATGAGGAGGGATGAGGTGGGAAGGGGAGTGATGGTGAAGGAGGGCGAGAGATGGGAAAGGGAGGTGTGGGGAGGGACGAGGTGGGATGAGGTGTCAAGGTGAAGGAGGGCGAGAGATGAGAAAGGGAGGTGTGGGGAGGGACGAGGTGGGATGAGGAGCGATGGTGAAAAAGGGCGAGAGATGAGAAAGGGAGGTGTGGTGAGGGATGAGGTGGGATGAGGAGCGATGGTGAAAAAGGGCGAGAGATGAGAAGGGGGGTGTGGGGAGGGATGAGGTGGGATGAGGAGCGATGGTGAAGGAAGGCGAGAGGTGAGAAAGGGAGGTGTAGGGAGGGATGAGATGAGATGAGGAGTGATGATGAAGGAGGGCGAGAGATGAGAAAGGGAGGTGTGGGGAGGGATGAGGTGGGATGAGGAGTGATGATGAAGGAGGGCGAGAGATGAGAAAGGGAGGTGTGGGGAGGGATGAGGTGGGATGAGGAGTCATGATGTAGGAGGGCGAGAGATGAGAAAGGGAGGTGTGGGGAGGGATGAGGTGGGATGAGGAGTGATGATGAAGGAAGGCGAGAGATGAGAAAGGGAGGTGTGGGGAGAGATGAGGAGTCAAGGTGAAGGATGGCGAGAGATGAGAAAGGGAGGTGTGGGGAGGGATGAGGTGGGATGAGGAGCGATGGTGAAGGAAGGCGAGAGATGAGAAAGGGAGGTGTGGGGAGGGATGAGGTGGGATGAGGAGCGATGGTGAAGGAAGGCGAGAGATGAGAAAGGGAGGTGTGGGGAGGGATGAGGTGAGATGAGGAGCGATGGTGAAGGAAGGCGAGAGATGAGAAAGGGAGGTGTGGGGAGGGATGAGGTGGGATGAGGAGCGATGGTGAAGGAAGGCGAGAGATGAGAAAGGGAGGTGTGGGGAGGGATGAGGTGGGATGAGGAGTGATGGTGAAGGAAGGCGAGAGATGAGAAAGGGAGGTGTGGGGAGGGATGAGGTGGGATGAGGAGCGATGGTGAAGGAAGGCGAGAGATGAGAAAGGGAGGTGTGGGGAGGGATGAGGTGGGATGAGGAGTGATGGTGAAGGAAGGCGAGAGATGAGAAAGGGAGGTGTGGGGAGGGATGAGGTGGGATGAGGAGTCATGTGAAGGAGGGCGAGAGATGAGAAAGGGAGGTGTGGGGAGGGATGAGGTGGGATGAGGAGCGATGGTGAAGGATGGCGAGAGATGAGAAAGGGAGGTGTGGGGAGGGATGAGGTGGGATGAGGAGCGATGATGAAGGAAGGCGAGGGATGAGGTGGGATGAGGAGCGATGGTGAAGGATGGCGAGAGATGAGAAAGGGAGGTGTGGGGAGGGATGAGGTGGGATGAGGAGTCATGTGAAGGAGGGCGAGAGATTAAAAAGGGAGGTTAGCCTTGAGGCCAAGCAGCTCTATCGTTCAAAAGCGTCGGATAGTTGTTCATACCAAAAAATATTTGTTCTCATTTGATAAGGGAATATTCTTTGTTGATATTTTGTACAGTCTAACTTTCAAATGAATCTAAATAACGTATGATAATTAAAAGAAGTTGGAAAAAAACCTCAATGAAAAACGTCTACCAGATATAGAGTTGCGTCCCTTGCATACGTGTATCTAACAAGTGCATTGCACTGCTGCGAAGGTATTACGTCTCTAGATTTAGCGAGTTTCACAGAGATTAAGTGGAATACCATGATATGGTCAAGCAAGCAGTGGAGTACTTTAGACGGCGAAGAACGTGTGATAGCTGAGAAACTTCTTGCTTTACAATCAAAGCCTGAAAGTGAAACGCGTTGCTTTCACCTGTAATGTAATGGTACAATCGTTTCACAAACAAACGAAGAATCGAACAGGCGCAGCATAGCGTTGAGAAAGGTAAAGCTGCGGGAGCTGTTTCACCGAGGAAAAAAATGAGACCACAAGGACAGAACAGCCGAGAATCGACTACCAGAAGCGAGCATACCCTGCCTCCTGTCTGTATTGTGTGCAGAAAGACTAAGTCTAAAAAAAGCAAATCGACAGGGACCTGAGCTCCAGAAAAACTCGTACAAGTAAGTTGAACGTTATACTTTCGTTACATTTTAGTAAAAACTAGTTGATTGCTTGCCTGATTGATCATTTGAGGTCTATTTACACCATAATCATGTGAGGAAAATAGTGTTGCTTGTTGCACGAAACCAAGTTAAAGGGGCAGTCTAGGGAAAATAAATAATGTCCAAAGAAAGTCAGTAGGTAGGAGGTATATGATCAAAACAAATGAACATGATCTTAGGCTCAAACAATCCCCAGAATACAGATTTAACGTAGAAAAATGAACAAAGTGGTAAATACGCATAAGTTTTAGTTCGATAATGAGTGCGCAAATATTGTATTTTTTAAACCAGATTTTCGGCGATAATCTTAGAATGGCGTCTTACCAAAGTGGATGCTAGTAACGATCTTTTTGGAAACAAAATTAACCATGATCTTAACATTAGTTTAACCTGAAATTTGACAAACAAATAGAGAAATGGATAATCTATACAGAAAATTATATTTTATTAGCAGCTGCCACCGCAACTCTCTGCAATGCACACAACTGTGTGCATGTGTTGGGTGTGTGAACAAACAGTCGGTGTTGGTGGAGGAAGACATGCATATGGACCACACAAGTGACACTGACAGTAGTGGTTCTGACACTGATATGTATTTTGAAGGAGACATTCATTCCATTGATTCAGTCTGGGAATGATTTCAACAGCATTGTGTTTGTGTGGAGATTGTGCAACCAAGAGATGTGCAGAAGGAATAGGTGGTGGTCTGTGCACATTGCTACGTATGTTGACTATCATCAAGGGAGGCAACTCGAATGATTTGAGTCAAACAAGTTTTTTATTCTTAATTAATTGCTTACTAAACCAAAAATCACTAACATACTCCAATACATGAATTATTGTAATATTTGAACATGCCTACTTACTTTAGTCGGGGAAAATAACAAGTTAAAACACAATTTTTTATTTTTTTATACTTTTTACCTGTTTGCGTGAAAAACGAATTTCAAAAACAGAAAAATCTCATTATTTAGATTCTACCCAAAGTTAGACTATCTCAAAATGTCATGTACTAGGTGTCTTCTTTCAAAATATGTCAAAACTTTTTGGTATGAACTTGTAGCCGACACTTCCTTTTTCTAGGGCTGATAGAGCTGCTTGGCCTCAGGACTANNNTTCAAGGGGTTGTTTAATGCAATTCTCAACACGGGTATTTACCCACGATCATGGAGTGAGTCAGTAATTGTCCCATTACTTAAAAAGGGTGACCCTATGAATCCAGACAACTACAGGGGCATAACTCTGACAAGTGTTTTCAGCAAGGTGTTCTTACACATTGTACAAAACAGAATAGACCAGTGGCTCGATTTCAATGAAATCATTGTAGAAGAACAAGCTGGATTCCGTAAGGGATATTCCACATGTGACAACATATTTGTACTGCATAGTATCGCTGAAAAATGTCTATCTCGAAAAAGAAAGTTGTACGCCGCTTTCATAGACTTCCGAAAAGCATTTGACAGTGTGAACAGATCTGCACTTTGGATAATACTGGAGAAATATGGCTTCTCTGGCAAAATATGTTGGGTGTTGAAATCTATGTATGAAAATGTAAAATGCTGTGTACGAACCGGATATGCAACATCGGAGTTTTTCCAGTGTTTCCGAGGCGTAAAACAGGGGTGCAAATGCAGTCCGAAAATTTTTTCAATCATTATTAATACCCTTGCCACTGAAGTCAAAGATAACTGCAAACATGGTATACAACTCATGCCAAATTCACCAGATATATCTATTTTACTATTCGCCGATGACATCGTTCTACTATCCGATACTGTGATAGGTCTGCAAAATCAGATAAACAGCTTGAAAATGGCGGCAGAGCGTCTTGGTCTTCAGGTCAACCTACATAAAACGAAAGTGGTGATATTTCGAAAGGG
>JAWQFJ010001435.1:230000-238123 GCA_034096865.1 Theodoxus fluviatilis
CTGGAAACAAATTAGAAAGCTGAATTCTAATGCACGGGTCCACTGCAACATTGCGTGTGAGGTTTGGTATAACCATTTTAGTAACATTTTCATGGAACCTATTGTTGACCATTGCCATGATATTGAGTATGATTTGCTAGATATTGCTGCAGAGGACCACTCAGAACTTGATGCTGACATTACTGTGGAGGAAGTGGAGACTGCTATCAGAAAATTGAAAACGGGGAGGGCTTCAGGGTATGATGAAGTAATAGCTGAAATGCTCAAATGTACATCACGACTTCTTTTAACTCGGATAACTGAATTGTTCAATGCTATTTTAGATAAAGGTATTTTTCCTACTATATGGATGAAATCGGTGATTGTGCCCATCTATAAGCGTGGAGACCCTTCTGAGCCTGGCAATTATAGAGGAATCTCCCTTATTAGCTCTTTTAGTAAAATATTTACGTCCATACTTAGTGAAAGGATACAGGACTGGGCAGATGACTATGGCATTATAGGGGAAGAGCAAGCAGGTTTTAGAAAATGCTACTCGACTATTGACAATATTTTTGTTTTGCATTCCGTCATTCAGAGACACCTATCACGACGTAGAAAAATATATGCAGCTTTTATAGACTTTAAGAGAGCGTTTGATAGTATTAATAGAAATGTTCTTTGGAAAATTCTTAGTGGGTATGGAATGAAAGGGAGACTACTGCGTATGCTCAAAGCAATCTATTGTAATGTGCAAAGCTGCATACGCTGCAACGGGAGGTACAGCAGCTCATTTACATGTAACCGGGGATTAAAACAGGGGTGCAAAATGAGTCCGATAATTTTTTCTCTACTTGTGAACTATGTAGCTAAATTTGTGATAAAGTATGGTAAGCATGGTATTCAACTCATGCCCGATACCACAATTGTATACTTGCTGTTGTTCGCAGATGATGTTGTCCTTATGTCCGACACCGTTATAGGATTACAGAACCAGTTGAATAATCTACATAAGGCATCAGAAGCTGTTGGTCTTGATGTAAACTATGAAAAGACAAAAACCATGGTGTTTCGTAATGGCGGACACCTAGCTGAACATGAAAAATGGTACTTGGGAACACACACGCTAGAGACTGTAAACGAATATAGATATCTTGGGACTCTCTTTACTACAAGACTCTCCTCTAACATGTTACAGTCAGATCTAGTACAGAGGGCAAGAGCCGGTTTGATAAAGATTAATAAGTGTCTTAGAAAACTTTCGTGTGTCGCTCCAGATGTATATTTTAAACTAGTTGATGCCCAGGTGCAACCTGTGTTATTGTACTCATCAGAATTGTGGGGTTTGAGTGATTGTTCGGTTGTTGAAGCCGTCCATTTGCAGACCTTAAAACGATTTCTTAATGTACCCCCACAAGCGCCAAATATTATTGTTTATGGTGATACGGGTAGGCACCCCTTGTACATCAACGCTACAATTAGAGCAGTAAAATACTGGCTGAGGATATTAAAAATGGACCCGTCCAGATATCCCCATAAAGCATATAAGACAATGCTACACTCGGGTGCTAGCGAAACCTGGGCAGAAAAGATTAAGTCAGTATTGTATAGATACGATTTTGGTACAGTGTGGGGAGAGCAAAACGTACCACGAGAGAAAGAATTTTTGAGAGAACTTGCAAAACACGCCTTTTAGGTGAATACAGTGGTATATGGGTTGAATCTCTCATGAAAAGTTGCAGATACGATTTCTATAAATCCTTTAAGACTCTCTGGGGCAGAGAAGACTATTTATTTGCACTAGACAAAAAAGCATTTCGTGACGTGTATGTTCGTTTCCGCACTGGCTTCAGCGATCTGTTTAATCATAAATACAGGTATGTAAATGAAGGTAATAGCAACTTATTCCTTTGTCCAGCCTGTTATGAATCTGAGGAGGATGAAAAACATTTCTTACTCGAATGTCCATTGTACCAGGTTTTGAGACAGAAATACTTTGCAAATTTGTTCCACGGTGGTGACATCAGTGTACAGGCGCTCTTGACAACACAGAATGTGAATTCTATACGACAGGTATCAATGTATCTATATTATGCATTTAAAAGAAGGAAGGAGGCAGTCTGTATTGCAATGGCCGATGAGGCATACTATGTATAATCTAATTGTGATGGGCCGGAGGCCTAACAATAAACTAAGTTCGTTCGTTCGCTCTCTCTCTCTCTCTCTCTCTCTCTCTCTCTCTCTCTCTCTCTCTCTCTCTCTCTCTCTCTCTCTCTCTCTCTCTCTCTCTCTCTCTCCCTCACCGGATTTGTTTAACTAATGGAAGCAAAGGAGCTCATGACTGTTAAAGTTGTGTGTACCTACCTCCATCATGTGATAAAGTGTGTACCTACCTCCATCATGTGATAAAGCGGAGAAAATGTGATAATAGAGTCAATTTGAGCTGGATATCAGTGGACGCCTTTATTTTTTTTTCTCCTGCATTGATAATTTGTAATGGTCTGGTGGCCTTTTCAATACGGAGTTCAGTACAGTTTTCTTTCTAACAACAACAACAACAACAACCAACATCATCATCATCATCATCATCATCATCATCATCATCATCATCATCATCATCATCATCGCATCTCCAAACATAAAAAATTGAGTTAGGACTGGATTTGTGGACGCTGGCCACATTTTCTAACTAGACTCTCGGGACTCAGTGACCGAAGTGTCAGAGCGCTTGACTTGCAGTTGCTTTCGGCTGATGGGTGCGGTGTTAAAACCGGTCACGTGACGCTGCACAGCGGTGAGCGGGAATAAAAATCCCCCCTAAAGTTTCCTCTTTCTCTCTCTCTCTTTTAAGGACAAACAATATTTTAAAATTAGTCATCAGTGTACTCGTCAGTCTGAGATACCATCCGCTTTCTTATTCCTGCCTGTCGTTGCAGTTCTGTTTTCAACCATTCCCGGAATGAGGTTTCTTCACTGTGTTCTCCGCTGCGTTGCTGTTGACATTCAAAATACTCTACTATGCATGTAGTTCATATGCGTTCTTATTCGTGGATTTTTTTTCTGACCCAACACCGGCCGTGTAAAGGGCGCCTTTGGCACTGATGAGCGCATTCAGACAAGGAGAGTGGGGATAAGGAGTCCGCCGCCTGCAGTCTTGCCCTCGCCTCCCTTCCCGACCCAGCCCCCCTTCACCCACCCCCACGGTCCCTCCTCCCTCCAGCCTCTCCCCGCCCCCCCCCCCCCCCCCCCCGCCTACGCTGCGCGCCCCCCTCACTCCTCTCGCCTCCCCATTCACCCTTCTCCACCTACAACGTGACCTCTGCACCCTTCTCGCAAGGTTTGCCTTGTGAGGCCTTGGTATTTTTGTTGAACGATATATAGATGTAGATGTAATCTAGTTGTCATATCGCATACTTTACATTTCCCCTCTTCTGACACAATCCCTTTCAATGAAACCATGTAGTCGCCCTGTTTCTTTTGCGTCTGGTTTGCCCGTTGTGTTTCTGAGGAAACTTCAGCTGGCCACATAGAGCGCAAAGCGCCTTGCAGCTGGTGCCAAAAAGAGGAAGCACATCACTCCGACCTTTCCAGAGCTGCACTGGCTGCCCGCCCTTTCAAGCCAGAACAAACTAAGCTGGCCGTCATGAGTATTTCTTCTGTGACTGGGTTTGTTCCAAACTACAGACGGGAGATGATCCCACAGTATCAGCCACAACCTGATCCGAGATCCACAGACAGTGATCAGCTGCAGGTTCCAAGGATAAGTTTTACCCCGGGTTAACGGGCCTTTTCCTGCCGGGCCTCTTCAACCTGGGATAGATTTCCCACCAGCTCAGAACTTCAGATTCCCTGCCTGCATTGAAACAGCCACGAAGACACACTATTTCAAACCCTGCCGTGGTGTCTGTGCCACGACTGGAGAATGGGCTGCGGGGGGGAAGTGTAACTTGAAATGGCGGCTATACACATCTGCATTATTTTCATCATCATCATCATCATCATCATCATCATCATCATCATCATCATCATCATCATCATCATCATCATCATCATCATCATCATCATCATCATCATCATCATCATCTCTGACAAGGAGGTTGTGTTTTTCCCTCGTTGTTACTACTACTACTACTATGTTGTTGTTGTTGTTGTTACTCTGTAAGTTTTTTTCTGTTTGTTTAAATCTAGTTACATTGATTTGTTGCCTTGAATTGCGTTCGGTAGAGTGGAACGAAAACAAATTAATCCCGCGAAAGTTATTACCCTTGTAAAATTTATTAAGTCTTACACAGTTTTCTTCCTTTGGTTGTACATAGCATAGCACAGCACTGCATAGCATAGCACAGCACTGCATAGCACAGCGTAGCAAAGTATGGCACAGCGTAGCATAGCATTCCATAGTCTAGCACAGCACGGCACAGCATAGCACAGCACGGCACAGCATAGCACAGCACGGCACAGCATAGCACAGCATAGCAAAGTATGGCACAGCGTAGCATAGCATTCCATAGTCTAGCACAGCACGGCACAGCGTAGCACAGCACGGCACAGCATAGCACAGCACGGCACAGCATAGCACAGCATTCCATAGCATACAACAGCACGGCACAGCGTAGCATAGCACGCACGCACAGCGTAGCACAGCACGGCACAGCCGTAGCATAGCATTCCATAGCATAGCACAGCACGGCACAGCATAGCACAGCATTCATAGCATAGCACAGCACGGCACAGCGTAGCATAGCATTCCATAGCATAGCACAGCACGGCACAGCATAGCATAGCATAGCATTCCATAGCATAGCCCAGCACGGCACAGCACAGCATAGCATTCCATAGCATAGCACAACACCGCACAGCGTAGCACAGCACGGCACAGCCGTAGCTTAGCATTCCATAGCATAGCACAGACACGGCACAGCGTAGCACAGCACGGCACAGCATAGCATAGCACTGCATAGCATAGCACAGCACAGCACAGCGTAGCAAAGTATGGCACAGCGTAGCATAGCATTCCATAGTCTAGCACAGCACGGCACAGCATAGCACAGCACGGCACAGCATAGCACAGCACGGCACAGCATAGCACAGCACGGCACAGCGTAGCACAGCACGACACAGCACGGCACAGCACAGCACAGCATAGCACAGCACGGCACAGCATAGCACAGCACGGCACAGCGTAGCACAGCACGGCACAGCATAGCACAGCATGGCACAGCATAGCACAGCACGGCACAGCATAGCACAGCACGGCACAGCGTAGCACAGCACGACACAGCATAGCACAGCACGGCAAGGCACAGCCTAGCACAACACGGCACAGCGTAGCACAACACGGCAGAGCGTAGCACAGCACAGCACAGCGTAGCACAGCACGGCACAGCCTAGCACAGCACGGCACAGCATAGCACAGCACGACACAGCGTGGCACAGCACGGCACAGCGTAGCATAGCATTCCATAGCATAGCACAGCACGGCACAGCATAGCACAGCACAGCACGGCACAGCATAGCGCAGCACGGCACAGCGTAGCACAGCACGGCCCAGCGTAGCAAAGTATGGCACATCGTAGCACAGAGAGCATAGCACAGCATGGCACAGCATAGCACAGCACGGCACAGAGTAGCAAAGTATGGCACAGCATAGCAAAGTATGGCACAGGGTAGATTGGCTTGACGTGGCAAAGCATAGTATAGTATAGCATAGTATAGTGTAGCATAGCATAGTGTACCATATCATAGCATCGCATAGTAAAGCATATAATATCATAGCAAGTCTATTTCAATGCATTTCACTTCAGTTTATTGTAACGTGACTTTATCCAATACACTTTTTTTTTTCGCTCACTTTGTTGGAAAGTAAAGTTCACTCTGTCCGATTAAGTTCAGTACTCTTTTCTTCGTTACAAAGTAACGTGTGTCCAAGTCAATTCGACTCTCATCACATAGTTGTCAACTTCATTCATTCAATTTACTTATCTTCATTTTATTGTCAAGTTCAACCAGTCGAAATGAATTTATTTCTTTTATGGGTTTTTTCTTTAAAGTTTGTTCAAAGCTATTCAATTCAGGTAGTTCTCATCAGTATGGTTCTCTTCCATTTGTTCTTCGTTTCATCCACCTTGTCGCAACAAAAAACGTGTGTCTTAACATAGAGTGTTCCTCGATCTATGAATAGACCTGGAAAACCCTACAAGTGACGTTCGTTCTACACAGAGCGTTTGTCGATCTAAAAATAGAACGCATCTTTTCATTTCAATCGACCATGAATTTCCCGATCTGTTTGTAGATCAACGTCCGTTCTGTTTGGACACGCGTTTTTTGTAACAAAAATTGTTTCCTATATTAATAGAAATCGGGACAATCGTCCATCGATACGAATAAAGCTGCGAAACCTCTGCGATCTAATTGTAGAAAGGCGCGAACTAAATGTCCAATCAGCATGGTGCGACAAACTTTTGGCGCAAAAATGACATCATATTTATTAATATCGTCCAATGAAAATATCGACGAACACTCTATGTTTAGACACGCGCTTTTTGTTGCAACAATCTCAATAGCAATTGAGGTGACGTCATCCTCGTCTTTGGAGGTGACGTCATCCTCATCTCTGGTAGTGACGTGGTCAATGCCGCTCTGTTTCGACTTTACAACTTTAGACAAACCCATTCTATGCCACAAAGACTACCAGATATTCTCTCTGTCACCGTTTGGTCACTTGATATGATAGATGCATACCGTGTAAATTACGTCATTCATGAAGGTGATGGTCAGTTCAGAGGGAAAGTTCTCTAGCTTTTAAAAAATGTCATCAAGAAGTAAAAACACATTTTCATTCCTGCACAAATAATTTATTTTATCGATTTGTAAAAATGTTGTGCCCTATCTAGCATAATGTACAAGTTTATTTATTAAGGAAATAGTGTTGGGACTACTTTTTACAACAATAATGCTATCCCAGACCCCTCTTCCTAATTAAAATGGCATGCCTTGTGTTTGAAAATTGGTTAGACCACGTGAACGAACGGCGACAGAGACTGTCTGGATGTATCTGTGGCACAGAATGAGACAAACCTACCCCATACCCCATTCTCACCCCCTACCTATTTCTGTTCTCCCAGCACTTGTTCGACTTTTCGGAAATTCCCTGAGGCTCTTAATCTGATCACCACCTCATGCCCATCATTCTATTGGGGAGGTCTGTTTTGTGTCTGATGCTATAGATCCTTCCCTCCTCTCCCTATTTCCCTCCCCAATCTCTTTTCCTTCTCCAATCCTCTTCCATCCCCCCCCCCCCCCCCACCCCCTTCCTCCCTACTCTTAATCCGATCGCCGGCCATCTTCATTACCTTCACACACACACACACACACACTCCCCCCCCCCCCCTTCCCTCACCTCCCTCCTTACTCTTCTTCGCCGTTCCGCTCTGTCGCAAATTAGCGCATATCTTCGCCCTCCCGTCTCCCTCTGTCCAGTCTGTCCCGACTTCACGGCTCATTTCTCAAAAACTACTGGACGGATTTCCTTGAGATTTTGCACACTTACTGGAAGTTAGGTCCGATTGAATGTATCAAATTTTCAGAATCGAGGTTTGAACAGAAAGTGGTTTTTTAAGGTCGTAAACTCGGAAGCACCTCCCTAAATAGTCAATTGATGGAATGGCGAAATTGCAAAATGTGTGACGTCATCAATAACGTGACGTAATTTTATGTGTATCTCTGCCTGTCAGGCCCGACTTAACGGCTGATATCTCAAAAACTGCTGGACGGATTTCCTTGACATTTTGCACACTTACTGGAAGTTAGGTCCGATTGAATGTATCAAATTTTCAGAATCGAGGTTTGAAGAGAAAGTGGTTTATTTAGGTCGTAAACTCGAAACCCCCCCCCCCTCATCGGTCAGTTGATGGAATAGCGGAAATGCATAGCCTAATCGAAATCGAGTCAGAGTTATCTTTTCCTACTTTCATCCTACTTTCAGCAAAACAATGGCTTACAACGCTTAGTTATACCCACTTCGCCGTAGTAGCAGACTTTATTGCTTGTAGAACGACTGTAGCAGTACCACACACATCCCCTCATTCCTATACGGTGTGGGCGTGAATGAGTACGAATGCACATGTCTGGGCTGAACATCTATA
>JAWQFJ010001436.1:5000-25000 GCA_034096865.1 Theodoxus fluviatilis
CCTCCCCCAACCCCATCCCAATCACCACCATTACACTTTCTCTCCCTCTTCATCACTAAGAATATTCATGCTCCGACAACACGGTGATAGTAAAATTCACTTATGGTTATGGAACATGCATCCAAACTTCACTCAGACAGACATTTCTTTCAACGTATCATGAAGAATCTACAAGTTTTATTTGACAACAGGTCCTAAGCTCAATAACTCCTCCAAAAGTCTTTTTTACTCGTACATTTTGCACTGTACCTGCCACATGATGACAATTTTTAAAATATCAACATCAGAGAGAGAGAGAGAGAGAGAGAGAGAGAGAGAGAGAGAGAGAGAGAGAGAGAGAGAGAGAGAGAGAGAGAGAGAGAGAGAGAGAGAGAGACAGAGAGAGAGAGAGAGAGAGAGAGAGAGAGAGAGAGAGGGAGAGAGAGAGACAGAGAGAGAGAGAGAGAGAGAGAGAGAGAGAGAGACAGAGAGAGAGAGAGAGAGAGAGAGAGAGAGAGGGGGGGGGGGGACTCACCCCAGCATTAAGCAGGGTAGACAACTCTGTGTCACCAGCAGCTGCCGTCTCCAATTTGGCGAGCTCTTCGAGCAGAGGAGACGGTTTTCCTCCACCACGCACTCGCCTCACCTCACTCCCCAGCCTCCGTATCAGGTCGTCCTGGCAACAGCAAGACATGCTTGCATCAGTTGCATCTCCGAGCAAGAACAGAAACAAAGTTGTTTGCAAAGAACAATTATGTTTAATCGGTTTTGTTACTGGTGATCGTCTCACACACACTCACACACACTCACACACACACACACACGCACACACACACACGCACGAACACACGCGCGCGCACACACACACACACACACGCACACACACACACAAACACACACATACACACACACACACACACACACACACACGCACGAACACACACACACACACACACACACACACTCACTCACTCACAAACAAACTTATACACACAAACACTTACACACACACTTGCACTCACACACACGCACACAAACTTATACACACACACACACACACACACACATTTACACACACACACATACAGACACACACACACACACACACACATAAAGGACTGACCTTGTCTTTACAACGCCTCATCAGGCGGCCGACCTTGGCCTTCAGGGGGGTCACAGAGGTCAAGGCATTGTTTCTTTCGTTCTCCATCTCTTCAAACTGCAGCCAGACAGTAAAATCAATTACCATTAAAGTCAAAGAAGCTTATTTTAATACATGTACAAAGTACATTTGCTATGGTGCCACAGAGACAAAACCGGGAACCTCCCCAATTCTGAGAGGAGATGCCCGTTGTTTTCGACGTCCACCTTGACACTTGGCTTGAAGCAAATCCGTATATTCAACTGCTGCTTCTTTTCTAAACCCTCAGTTCCTTACTTAAGAAAATAAAAGACAGTATGAATCGAGGGTATGCAGCGGTCAAAGCCCTTGACAGGCAGAAACATCCGCTAATACCATTGTCTATATCTAATTCCTAACCACTATAGCACAAATGACAGCTTTGTAACATACTTACATACAACACCCAGTCATCTCTGGAAGCGATGGAAATATTCATGTTCAAGAATGACACCACTCATTTTAGCTGATAATTCTTCTTTCAATGCAGGGTATTCTGGCTACACCATTTCAGCTGTATCTATCAGATATGAAAAATGCAATAACTTTACAAAGCCACAATTTAAATCACAATGATAATTGCAACTGATTCAGACTCCTAAATCTTTAAAAACGAGTACATGTAAGGCCAACCACTTCAACTCGCTGTATCAAATGTTCTGCAAACATTAATGGTGACTCCGTTCAAAACCCACACAATTTGCAACAAAAATACAAACACGACACATCCAATGATACCAGAACAACAAATTCAACTAAACCATGACGAGTGGCAATAAAACTGAATACCGTTTGGAATGACAAACCGAACCAAGACATATTGAACTTCCTTAAAGAGGGTAAAGTAAAGACATCAGACAGCCAAAGTGAACCCAAGGGCAGTAAACAAAATCCTGAGAACGCAAACACCCAGAAAACTCAAACAGGGCACCCAAGTCCACAAAACTGAGATGGTAAAGACAACAGGCATGCTGGAAGGAAGACTCCATTGACATAGGCACATGGCCAGGCAGGCGCCATGTCGCCAAGAGCGGGTCAGGCAGACAGGGAGCCTAGGAGAGCCACTTGCCCTGGTGACAATGTTGTCAAACTCGCGTTTGATTTCCCTCAGGTCAGCGTTCTGTTCCGTCATCAGACTCAGCTTCTTCTCCAGCTGATGGAGTTCTTGTTCCATCCTACTGCTTTGATCCGCCTGCAGGGCAGCATGGGGCAGAGGGAGCAAACAGTGAGAGCGTGTTTCAATGTCTCCTTGTGTCAAATGCTAGATCGTGTAACCTGCTCCACCTGCACAAATTCCGTCTACTCGTCCAGTTTCCTATTTATCACCTCCCTTTCACACAGGAAAAAGTAGTGAATTATAAGGTGTATTAAAAAGAGAACAATACCGATGTATTTAAAAATTCATACTTCTGTAACAACACCATTGCTGACAGTAGCAGAGAAAGTGTTGTCAAAAAGGTATTACTAAGTAGCAAGAACTGTTCATGCTTAAGACATAACGTATTCTAGGGGGTAGATTCTGTCCGAGCTGCTAAATCAGTTTTACTCTTTAGATATCTCAAAAGCTTGGGAATAACAGTAATAAATACCATCGGGAATAAACAAACGGTTCGGCAAAGGTTCAACATATTTGTGGAGATATCATGCTCACGTTTTCATCACTAGCATGCTGATAACGTGAGCGAAAATGAAGATTTTTTTTTCTTGAAAAAAGAAAACAACCTCGGAGAGAGAGGACACGATTGAAATTACCAAAAGACTTCGTGTAACATTTACACAAATCAAAAATGGCGGGAAAGAAGCAAACAAAATTTCAAAATGAAAATGCACATGGCAGTCTTTCCCATTGCAGTGGGGGAAAGGACTTTAAGAAGTGAGTTGGATCCATAAAGAAAACCCTGTGAAATCAATGACAAATGGGTGACATTGCACCAAACTTTGCTCCATGATTCCCAGAGGCAACGAAACGGTTCAGCAAAGTGGTGGTGAGATGGGTGAACAGGCAAGACAGGGAACACGATAACTTTCTCCTTTCCTTCTCCTCCTCCTCTCCCAAAGGCGTGCCAAACCACCAGCAATGACAGTCCAAGCAACAGAGGGTGACGGGTGGTGGGCATGACACTCAGGCGGGTGATGTGACGAGTAACTCCCTTCTCCAGGCAAAGACATTGGCAGGGGAGGTAACTCGAGAAACCTAACACCCCAAGGGGAGGCAACCGATGGGTACCCTGTCCAGAAGCTGCTGGGTGCTGGTATCCAGTTGAGTTCGCAGTTGCCCATTTTCCTCCTGAACTGTGGTCAGGACCTCCAGACGCCTCTCCAGCTCGGACAGTTGTTCCTCCATGGAACTTCGCTCCCCCTCCACTCCTTGCAAATTACTGATCAGCTCTGACAGTCGCTCCTTGAGTGAGGTCCTCTCCAATTCCATGCCTCCCAATCGTTGTTGAAGTTCTGTCTGGCGACTCTCCAGCTCTGCCTTCTCCTCGACCACCTTCTCCAGATCGCCACAGCGTCTTCGGCTGGCTTTGAGCTGTGCAACCCAGTCGGTACATCAAGACAACTTGGACTATGAGGCGTGTAAAGACGATTCGAATAGTGATGCTAGACTGAGTAGTGGCCTTGGAAGATACCACTGCATGCCGTTCTTGTTCATCAGTGTCAGTGCATAAGAATTTTGTCAATCAATTTGTGAAACGTTGCATTGCTAGAGTCAGGGATGTTCATATTTTTTACACATTTCATATCATGGACATTTTCTCTCTTAAAAAAACCCAACACATTGACAATCATACTCAGAAAAAATTTCTTTTATAAATATTACGCGAATAAAAGTCATGATCATCACACAGGCGCGTGCGCGCACGCGCACACAGAGAGAGAGAGAGGGGGAGGGAGAGAGAGAGAGAGAGAGAGAGAGAGAGAGAGAGAGAGAGAGATCGTTTATTTCGGCCGAAGACCCATCACGTAGGAATATACACATATGTACACATTTAAAAAACATTAACGTATCAGTTGTAGTCGCAATTGAATACTATCTTCTGGTGGAAAGTGACACATCAAAACTCGTCAGTATGTAATTTCACTTAGAATAAAATGAAATATCTGTACACAAAAGTAAAATTGTTCACATATAAATTTTAGTTTTAAACTGCTCATCTTGAGCGTCTGGTAAGATCTGACAAGAGAAAAGAGACACAAAGAGAGGCGGGGGTGGGGAGAAAGAGAGAGAGAGAGAGAGAGAGAGAGAGAGAGAGAGAGAGAGAGAGAGAGAGAGAGAGAGAGAGAGACTTGAACAAATAATTGTCGAATCTCTCACCCCATAAACAAGGTCAATTTCAACTTACTTCAATGAGGACTACTGGTAATTAATGAAATAGTACAAAATGTAATCAGCGGCTGCCTTACTGGTCATGAACTATGCGTTGCATGTAATTATTTCCTTATCATATGATAATGGCGTCCTCACGTATTCACACATCATTGACGGTTAAGAGCAGCAGCAACACATTCCAGTAAGTGGAAGGTCCTGATAACAAACAGTCAACGATGAGAGGCTCCAGTTCGAAATTCAGGAGTGTCAAAGTTTCAGTTCAGTCACTCGCAGACATGAATCATTATCAGCATTGTAAGTAGTTCTTGTAAGACTTAGACGACAGCGATCTCAAATATGTATGTTAGTCCACAAATGTATCTGTCACCAAACGGCAAGAGTGCATACTCATTTTAGCCCGCTGTATCAACTATTCATCACCGGAAACGGATTCGATGTTAATTGCGTGGGCCGTGAGAGAGAGAGAGAGAGAGAGAGAGAGAGAGAGAGAGAGAGAGAGGGAGAGAAAGAGAGAGAGAGACACAGAGAGAGAGAGAGAGAGAGAGAGAGAGAGAGAGAGAGAGAATATACAGAAAACACACATTCCTTCACACGCACAAAAACACACTATCTTCAGGAGCTCCCCAACCCCAATGCACCCCCAGCCACACTTTCCACACACCATACCCTTAATTCCGTCCCACATTACTAACACATTTGTGTCCTTTTCAACTCTGCTTCCTCAAAACAAACACACACATACACACACACACACACGCACGCACGCTCGCACGCACGCTCGCACGCACGCACGCACGCACGCACGCACACAGCCAGTCCTTCCACACGATTGCTTTCCCCTCTGCCAGCCACTCCACACCCACCTGGGAGCGTAGAGCGCTGTAGGAGTGCTGCAGGGAGCGTAGTTGGACGTCGGCTTCCTGCAGTGCCACCAGCTCCAGCTCCAGAGCTCGTAGAGAGTCCAGGGCCTTGCCTCGCATCTCCTCCAGCTCCCTGGCCTCGCGCTGGCTTTGGCCCAGCTCCCTCAGCAATGCGTCCACCTCTCGGTCCTGCAGCACACAGACGTTTACAGAGGTGAAGATGGTACCTGTGAGGGCTGAGACGGAGTGCATTTCTTCATCTTCTTCTTCTTCTTCTTCTTCTTCTTCTTCTTCTTCTTCTTCTTCTTCTTCTTCTTCTTCTTTTTTACTTCTTCTACTTCTTCTACTTCTTCTACTTCTTCTTCTTCTACTTCTTCTTCTTCTTCTTCTTCTTCTTCTTCTTCTTCTTCTTCTTCTTCTTCTTCTTCTTCTTCTTCTTCTTCTTCTTCTTCTTCTTCATCTCCTTCATCTCCTTCTTCTCCTTCATCTCCTTCATCTCCTTCTTCTCCTTCATCTCCTTCATCTCTCTTCTTCATCTTCTTCTTCTCCTTCTTCTCCTTCTTCTCCTTCTTCTTCTTCTTCTTCTTCTTCTTCTTCTTCTTCTTCTTCTTCTTCTTCTTCTTCTTCTTCTTCTTCTTCTTCATCTTCTTCTTCTTCCTCCCTCCTCCTCCTCCTCCCTCCTCCTCCTCCTCCTCCTCCTCCTCCTCCTCCTCCTCCTCCTCCCTGTTGTTAATGTTCAGGTCATAAAGCACACTGTCATACACACTGACATGGGATAGATGTGTCTTATCATGTCACCCTCATTATAAGTATCATAATTCTACATGTATGGCTAAGTGCATTATCACATCTCCTAATTATACATAGGTTTTGTTGTTTGCTGAGGTTTCGAGCTTTTTGTATGACAAGTGCCATTAGTGGTCGCTGAGGAAGGCTAGTCGGAATGATGCAGTGTGAATTTAAGGTCTGTGTTTATAATGTTACAATGATGTAAACGTGGCGTTTTGGTCGAAGAGTTAGGTATAAAGTGTTTGGGCATGCTGCTTTGGAAGAATATTGGGTATTTGAGAATAATAGGAACCAACAAATTAGTACACAAAATTGCTAATCCTAAACTGTGTGAAGGACTTTTGACACTTAATCAGAGAACACGATGGGGATAGAATCGGAGACTGGTCATGATATTAAGGTGGGTGGTGGGGTGAGAGGGAAGCAAGTGAGTAGCATTACCTCTATTGTAAAGGCAGTGGTTTAATCTATTTCTGTTCTTATCACAGTGTGCACAGATCCGCTTGTAGTTGGAAAGGTAGACTCGCATAGAACCTGTGCTGTTGTGATACCTCCCTCCTCAGCTCCTGGGGCCTGCTCCAATAACACTCGCCCAGCCGGTCCAAGAAGCACGTATGTGCCACTTGGAGGTATCGAAATGGATGGATGGATGGATGGATGGATGGACGCTATTTTACGGCCTATCAACCTTTGTAGGCTATGTAAGGCCACTAAGCACGAACATCTCTAGAATAGTTTAGAGTAAACATAAATCAAGTCACGGTATCCCTAGTTTTTTTCGCGTACGGAGACGCGGTGTGTCTATTCTTACCCCCCCACCCACATGGAGAGAGGTATCGGGAAGATCGTCTATATATATGTTATCATCCACACTTTACTGTTAATATTAAACCGTCAAGTGCAAGTTAACCTCTCCCCTAATATCTCATACTAAAACATTTGTATCACTTTTATTTCAAATGGGTTTATACTTGGCAGCAGTATTCCAAGAGGAAAGTTTCATATTTTAAAAGTTAAAATCTTAACACTATTGAAAAATAGCACAGAGGCTGAACCACACTGCAGTGCATTCACTGGCCTCTGCCATCTGAATGATTTGACTAGACCTGAAGAGACATTTACAGTGGTTCAGCTTTGAGTCAAGGCTGGAAAACATAATGTCATGAGTAGTTCGCCTTGAATGCTATAACCGAGTTGTCTACCTTGGCCGACAGTTGGCGCTGCTGCTGGGAGAGCTGGGTCCGGAGTGTGGCGATGTCAGGGTCGTTGTCATGGTGAGTGGCGCAGCTCTGCAGGTCAGTACGGATGTTGCATAGTGCTGTCTGCAGCTGCTGCACAATGTGTCTGTCTGGTTTGTGCTCCTGGAAACACGCAGGGTTTCTTTGGGCTCAACCATATTTTTTTCTCGTTCACACTCAGCACAATCCTGTCGAACTCTTGAACATTTCAGTATCAAAGAGGGTCAATAAACTTCTCAATAAAATACGAAGAAAAAAGGCTACGATATCAGGCGCCAGTAAAAAAATCACAAACGTTAACGGGATATTTTCCATATGCACTTGTAAAACTGATGCTATCAGCAGCAGACAAAGCCAGAACAAAAGCTGCAACATTCTAATTTAAATCGTTGCAATATCTAGGGTGATTTTTCTTATAATCTCCCAGTTCAAAAATTGCATAACCATTCCCTCTCCATTCAGTATGCCTAAAGACCCCATCACTATTAATCAATATATTTGATCGCTACTTTCTTCGACATTTATCGTCTTATCAACCGTGTATCATTGACATCTCGCTCCAAGTCATTCTCTTGGATAATGATCACCTCAAATATATTTGCACTATGCGACTCGTTGATTTTTGAAAGAGCTACCTAGATAATGCAGACACAATCTCTGTCACAAGTGGAGGTCCAGCCCTTTGGACATTCCAGTCTGGTCCAGTTCTGTCCATCCGTTGCCCAGAAAATAGTCGGTCAATAGGTCAGTCGATCAGTGAGTCAGACAGGATAGTCAGCTCACCGTCAGAGGCATGACTATATACTTACTTTGTTTTTGAGTGTTCCATCCAGTTCACTCAACCATTTTTGGACCGTTTGAACATATCTCCTTTTCCCCTCTAACTCAGTCTCTAGTTTCTGTATCTGGAACAAAACAGAAAAAGGCATGTCAACTGCAAGTATATACTAAATAGGTCAGGTGCCTCTATGACATGCTGAAATAATCTCATTTGTTTGTTGAATACATTTTTATGATTTTCGACGTTCCATGAAGTTAGCAACATACAATCAACTATTTTAAAAAAGACAAGACGATTTTTTCAGCTAAGTGTATGTTTGCAAGAGAAGGTGATACTGATACATGAATCCAACAGCACTTTTGCAGCAGTTAAAAAGTGGAACAGAAAATCCAGATTTCCTTAGCCTCCACATGACCAGTCACAAGTGACTATAAAGAAAGAAATGAGCGTCAATTGACTGACCAGTGAAAGAAAGCAACTAAATTATTAAAATCGTCCACGAGGACAAACAAAGATTGGCTACAAAACTGCAAGTGCACTGTTCTAAATCTCACAGTCACACACCAACAGTGGAAGACAAAAAGAGACCGTCTGTTTCTTGAGAAGTTAAACTTCATTCGCACGCAGGCGATGTAAGAATGTTCCCATTGTATGAAACGATATGGTATTTTAACAGCAAAGGAGTAATATGCAATAGGATGTAAAGGCTTACATACAAAGTTGAGGCAAATGCAAAGAGTTTGCTACGGAAGATTATGATAATCGTGACTAATTCAATATTAGAAACTTTATGGTACCACTTAAAGGAGATATACAGTCGATAAGAAATAATAATTCCGGTAGAATTACCGTATCTTGCTAATTTTGAGGAAGAGCTCTAGTAAGAGAAATACAATCACTAGAAAAGATTAAATGGGTACAAAACTGCGTTGTTGAATAAAAGAAAGCTTTCTACATCAGATAAAAACATTTCTATAAGGACGTTAACATCCGATAAGCCAGGAGAAGCAATCACACCCGCTTGGCAATAATCCGATGAAGAGAAAAGATGCCAGCTTAAAGCGTTATGGCATAATCTGATGACAAAGATGTCCATTGTATAGGGTTACGTTAAAAAGCCTGGTTGCACATCCTCGATAGATACTAAAGCAGTAGCCCAAGCACTATATACTTTGACATTTTATGCTTGAAGACACGTTTACAGTGGAAGTATCATATAAGTAGAAATAATCATCAGCAACCCCATCTATCAATATGATGCATTGCGGCTACTTTTATCCTTTGAAACATCACAAACTCTGAGAGAATGAAGTCAGAGTCTGCCAATAACAAGGCATGTTTTGAAACATTTCAAATGAAAAGTATCAACCGAATTTACGTGATAAAATGTAGTCTTAAGTATTACACAGAAAGAGAGAAATTGTGACTATACGAGCAGGAGTCTTCAATTGACAAAAGTTACAGATTGACGGCAGAGTTTACACCAGCCATCCACAAAACAGACCAAGACGTGTGCATGTGAAACAGTGTCGTTTGTAAAGGATTTCAGACAAAACCTTTCACATCCTTGGAACACATGAGTAATACACATTATCCATACACAAATACAACAAATGTTTGACACATCTTTGATCAACATTATCCGAATTGTACATGCAAGTGAGAATTCCAGAATGAGAAACGAAACCCTCAGTGTTCAAGAGAAACACTTTCAGGATACCAAGGGCATGCAAAAGATTGACACCATTTCAAGTAAGTTCCCACAGAGATGAGAAGGATTTGTCAGCAGCTCTGAAATTCAAATGTCAAAGTTCATCTTTCTTGGCATGCAGCTTCTGTCTTTGAGCTAGACACTGACTGAATGCTTCAGAAGGGGTAGCTGGACACCCAAGCAAAGCATGCGTGCATCTATTCCTTTCAGGCAGTCTGTTAACTGACCAGAAATCCAGAACAAAGTTAAGTTGGACATACTTTATTTCAAAATTTTAATGAAATTGAAAGCAACCCCCCACCCCCACCCACCCCTAACAAATCCCGAAAGAATTTCAGCAGGATTTCTACTTTCTGATAATTGTAACAAATAGGTTTGTCACAAATATGATTTGTACAGTGTTTGGGAAACGTTTGTCATCAACAACACTAATCAACAAAGATCAAACTTTCCTCAAGCGCCGTTTCGAACACTTTGGGACCAATGTACTTCTTATCTCTTTGCAGAAGCATAGAAATCCCTCCAGCAACATGATTTATAACTTATTCTCCCATCTCTCCCGCCCCTGGGATTGAACCACGGCACAGCGCCTCGCTGCAAAGCCCAACGCCTTAGCATACTGGACCATCCAGCAAATCAGACTGCCTGAGGTAAGCTCTTCTCTAGGCTTTCTTCACTGATTCACCACGTTGTTGTCTATTCCGCCTGTATTTCTATATGGGACTCCTGCCCATGGGGTTTCCAGACCCCGTGTCAGTCTGTAAGCCCGGTGCCTGTCCCAAAGCAAGGAGTGATGCAAGCAACCCAGTGCCACTATGTATAGACATACTCACCTTTTGTTTCCGTCGGTAGGCAGGGGGCTAACATCAAAAGGAACACTAACAACTTTTACTTAGCAGCCAAGTTCACAGCCAGATAAACAGGGTAGGCAGACAAATTGTATTCAAAAGCCGATTTTTCGATAGATCAAGCTAAGGGGAATAAAGCAAGAGTAGTACTTTTATACGTTTATCTGAGCACTACAGAAAGAACGGGAAGGTTGAATTTATTTCCAAACGAGCACAAAAGACAGGTAAGGCAGGATCAGAATAGTTGGGTTCAGGGCAATGTAAGAAAACAGGCAAGGAACGGCTCGATGCCAACACTGACACAAAGGTTGCATTCTAACTTGACGGTAAAAAATTACACAAGCATCAGAGAGGAGGTTCAACACGATGCACGATGATCATGGTTTGAGATACAGATAAGCACGAGGCTATAAACATCAACATGAAAGAGGTGAACACAAAATTTGCCACTGGTAGCAATGACAGAGAAAAAAGATCGCAAGGAAGACTACTTTCCAAGAAAATATTCATTGCAGTGTTCCCAGAAGGACCGATATGTCTTAATCAGATGTTGGTCAAACATGCATTTTAAAAATGACAGTCATTCGTGTCAGTTGTGTGTGTATGTATGTGTGTGTGTGTGTGTGTGTGTGTGTGTGTATGTGAGAGAGAGAGAGACACAGAGAGAGACACAGAGAGAGAGAGAGAGACAGAAAGAGAGAGAGAGACAGTGATAGAGAGACAGAGAGCTAGAGAGACAGAGAGATAGAGAGACAAAGAGAGAGAGAAAGAGACAAAGAGAGAGACACAAAGAGAGAGAGAGACACAAAGAGAGAGAGAGACACACACAAAGAGAGAGAGAAACAGAGAGAGAGAGACAGACAGACATAGATATAGAGTTGAGACTGAAGTGGGACAGACGTAAAAGAGATAGAAAAACACGGGAAGACACACTGAAAGAAAAATAAAGCGAAAATAATTGCTATGAGTTACGCATTCAGCAGATTGATGCTGGGAGCAGAGAGGGAAGGATTGGTTTGACAATATACAGAATCGGGCATTCATGCTGGTTTCTTACACACAGGGTCCACTACAACATACGGGAACACCAAGAGTCTCTGACAGAGATGGGCCTCTGCATGCCAGTACTCACCTCGTCTTTGAGGTGCTTGCTCTCTTTTTCCACAGTCTCTAGCTTCCTACTTCTAACAAGCGCCTGCAAAGTGGAAGACATGTCTTCAATGATAGCGCCGTGACTCCATGTCAAAGGCTACGTAATAAATTACCCAGAACTCATTATCATGACACAGCACCATTCATTTCACTGAACTGATTAATATTAACTCTCAAATGAATTGAAGACAAGTAAAGATATAACATCACACTGATAAAACCTTACAGCAGACGTCCTCAGTACCAGCATGAATATAAACTTCTACTTAGTTGCTGATAGGCACTCTATTACTTCGTGCCCTCTTTAACGAATGGATTAAAGTTTTTCAATATGTCATTGGTTTACCTTTTTACTTCACAGTACCAGACGAATTCAAGATAAATGAGACAAAAACGCACCTTAGTTTTCAATGCATGAGCAGAATCTTCGTCTTCTGATTTACTGTCACTTCCTTTTGTCTGCAAGAAATAAAACACCGGCTTTTTTAAATAGCAAGAAGAGTCGGATTGCTTTAAGACAGGAAAACAAAACGTTTTCTTCGGAATGCTTAGTGATTCCACACACCAGAGTAGAATTGTAGGGAGGTATGACGTGTCAATTAAAAAAACATAAGACCTATAAGCATTTGCTTAGGGAAGAGACCAAGACAACGTCATCTTCTGCACCTCTTTGCCAATGACCCCATACCACAAATTCGCATTGTGCTTCAAGCGAAATTGAGCGACATGATTTAAGTCGATCTGCATCTTATGAAAACACTTTAAAATGCATTTTGATGAGAGTGGTGTGTTGATAGTTGTTAAAGATGTCCAAATTATCCCCATATGAATGAGCTCTCACAGTTTGTTTGTTTGTTTGTTTGTTTTTCAGTATTGATTCACAACAAAGCACTATTCATGTATCTGTGCATCCAATCATCGATTCAAGAAAGCTATTCACCATCTTGAAGAGCACGCAATTGTCTTGTTAAAAGGTTACTTGACTTCAAATCGACCAAGGGCACCAAGGGACTCAATGCGAGGAGAGGGGTCACTGACACGCAGCCTACCCAACCCACCTGCAACTGTTTCTCGATCTGGGCGATCCGCTCCCGGATGCTCTGACCTCGCACTGAGGCGATGGTCGAGTCCGCGTCTGGCCCCATTTGCGTTTCCATGGCAACTGGGGCGGGAGCGGCTCGTCCCGAGGGGGGCGCTGTTTGTGGCGCGAAACTGGCCGCACCCTCGGGTCTCCGCGCAGAGGCGGAGAGGGTCACTTCAGCGTGACCGAAATGGCTGCCCGCCCGTCCCCCTCTGGCGGGCAGCGTGGGGGGCAGGGAGGAGGGTAAGGGTGGGGCAGGTTCCGAGTCCGTGCTGGGCCTGCTCGCCCCTCCAAGCCTGCCCCCCCTGGGCAAAGCCGCGGCCCCCTGGGCGGCGAGAGCGGGTCTGAAGCCCGTGGTCTCCACGTCGGAGTGCGGCCTGGAGACTGCAGATTGGCTCTCCGTCTCAGAGGCCAGCGCCAGGCTCAGGCCCAGCTCTTCGTGGCCATGCCCACGGGGGCTGCCATGCGAGGTGGCCCGGCCCACCGCCACCCAGTCTCGGGGGGTGCGTTCTGGGCCCGGGGCCCCTCCTGCCGCGCGCTCCGCATCGCTCCTGTGTGGGCGGGGAGCCGCGCTAGTCCTAGCCACCACCTGCAATGAGATGACAGTTAGACGTGATTTGGCAGTGCACGCAGACCAGGCAGGAAAACTCATGCTGATATCGAGGTTTGTATGCCAACACACATATCACTATCAAGCGCATGCGCACGCACACGAAGACACGTGGAAACAATTCTACTCATACCTTGGGCAGTAGGTTGTAAACAGGTGAACGGATAATCAACATACTTTTCACATAACACACATAATTAAACACAATCAAAACACACGCTTACAACACACACAAACACACAAACGCGCGCGCGCGCACACATGCACACACACACACACACACACACACGCACATTCACACATGCAAACACATTCTCACACACACACACACACACACATACACACACAACGCACGCACGTACACAAATACACAAACACACACACATACACAGAGACGCAAACACACATAAACACACACACACACACACACACACACACACACACACACACACACACACACACACACACACACACACACACACACACACCCTACCATAGAACACCGAACCTTTTGCGAGAGGGGTTCCTCTAAGGTGCTGTCGGAGAGGTCAAGATCAGTATTCGAGTCAAGGTTGGAGGCGTGGGCGGGGGTCAAGGACGCCATGGACTGCATCAGCCTCTGTCGCTCTGCTCCCTGCAGTCTGCGTGCTGGCAGTCTCTCCTCTCCCTCCTGTCCCATCCCCTCTGCAACACACGCAGCAAGGGTCAGTATTCGTGTGTGTGTGTGTGTGTGTGTGTGTGTGTGTGTGTGTACGTGTGTGTATACAAATGTGTGTGTACGTATGTGTGTGTGTGTGTGTGTACGTGTGTGTGTGTGTATATAAATGTGTGAGTACGTATGTGTGTATGTGTGTGTGTACGTGTGTGTGTATACAAATGTGGGTGTACGTATGTGTGTATGTGTGTGTGTACGTGTGTGTGTGTATACAAATGTGTGTGTACGTATGTGTGTATGTGTGTGTTTGTACGTGTGTGTGTACGTATGTGTGTATGTGTGTGTGTACGTGTGTGTATACAAATGTGTGTACGTATGTGTGTATGTACGTGTGTGTGTATACAAATGTGTGTGTACGTGTGTGTGTATGTGTGTGTGCGTATGTATTTGCGTGTGTGTGTGCCTATGTATGTACGTGTGTATATGTGTGTGCGCGTGTTGTGTGTGTGTGTATTGTGTGCGAATGTGTGTGCGCGTATGTGTGTACGTGTACGAGTGTGTATTTTGTGTATGTGTCTGTGTGTATATATTTATGTCTATGTATGTATATCTGTGTGTGCATGTGTGTGTGTATGTGTGTGTATGTGTGTGTACATGTGTGTGTGTGTGTTTTGTTTGAGGCGTGTGCGCACGCGTGTGCATTGCGTGTATATGTTTGTGTAGGTAAACGCAAGAGAGCTCTCTTTTATAGAGCTAATCTGCATACTTACACACGTAAACCTCGACACGAGCGCAAAAAAAGCACAAGCTGAGTCAAATCAGGCAATATACAAACCATCAACCTTAGCTGCACTGAATGAACGGAAATGACAGGCATTTATAGAGAGACGCACGTCCATGCGGATGCCTACGCGGGTGACGGGCGAATACGAAAAAAGCCAAGGCAGGGAGGAACGCACGAAAAACACTTACTGCAGCGGAGCGTGTGGAAGGGAGTGAGGAAGGAGGGGGCCAGGATGAAGTTGGGGTTGCCATCAACAGAGCAGAAGACATGATTGGCAGACAGAAAAAACTCAGGGTTTCTTCGTATTTCAGTCATCGCGGGGCTAGTGTTTCACACAACTCGCAGTCTTCGAAGTCGGAGGTGACAACCACTCCGAAAAGCCTTTCCCAGATACGGGGAGTCTAAAAGTTGATCAATAATGGGTAGTCGTCACTGTAGCTGGTTCTTCATTGTTGAGGTAGATTCGAATCAGCTTTGTCCGACTCGTGGACATCCAACGACACAGCACAGAAGACTCTTCTTCCAAAATCGTGCTACCGCGAGGTCACAGGGGAGAGGTTGAGGGTTCAGGATGGACTGGAGATGCGAGACAGCAAGGTGGCTTCCACATACTGACAACACACAGATTCACGATGCACTCCGATGTACATGTACGTCCGAGAGTACCACAGCGACAGGCATACCATCCCTCTCCACTGATTCCGTCAGGCCGTCTGCCGCACGCTGACCTTCCCACTCTGGGTGAGACTGGCTCCAGCATGGCACCATAAAACACCCCGTCCATCCCCCCTAGAGAAACCCTCCACCTCCACCTCTTTCTCTACAAACTCTTCTTTCACGAGCAGTGCCTCTCCCCTGCTATCGGAAAGCCATTACGAGGTCGTTACTGGGCGTCAGCCTGTTTTACGATGACGAGAAGGGCTGGGCTTCAGATATACCTGGTCCAGGACAGCCAACAGGTGGCAGCGTTCTATTGACCAAAGTACGGCGCCATTCCCTCTATAATGCACTGATGTGGTCGGGCCCTCAGCCACAAAGGTATACAGAAGTGCATTATGAGCAAATACAAAAGAAGATCGACCCTGGAAAAGTGTGCGTAATTAGAGTGAACACGTATCTACGTAAAACGACATCTAATCGCTGCGTACACAAGTTCAGTCTCTGTTTTCACATAATGCACATTTGTTGACTTCCTAACAAACGATTTATTTCTTACGCTTAGCATTCCATGTAAACTGCACTATTTGCAAGTCAAAGTTGCGCTCCCCTCCCCCCCCCCCCCCCCTCCCCTCCCTATCGGAAGGTCAATGTATCCCTTTCGCCTTATATTACATTGCATCCAGCAAGTAAACAACTCATCTGTTCGCCCGTGACGTCCTAATTGCAAAGCAATGGCTCCACTTCTCATTTGCTACGGGCTGCACATCTCATTTGCTACGGGCTCCACATCTCATTTGCTACGGGCTCCACATCTCATTTGCTACGGGCTGCACTTCTATTTAAACAGGCGACGGCTCGAGGCAAAGCAGAGGGCATCGCAGCGCAGGCAGGGGAGGGAGTGACGTCACAAAGATCTACAGTATTTCACGACGGCACGGAACAGTCTATTTACACGCGCGAGAAAAGAGACAGAGGCAGCGACGTGAAACGGAGCCAGCAGCAGACAACAAGGAAAAAGCACTGTGACAAATGGCAAGTCCAGCAGTAATTCAAGAGGAAGCAAGCAATCGTCACTGCACAGGACAAGGACGACAGGCAGATGACAGCCACAAGACATCGGATAAAAGACAGAAGCGTCCGGAAACCCGATGAAAAGACAGAGACGAGAGTGTGCTGAAGACAGACCTGTCCAAAAGAATATGAAGAGAAGACTAGACATCCTGAGATGGATGAAGACATAACAGACGGAAGAATGACAAAACCATGGGGGGAACGGCGAATAAAGAGAAACGACATAAGGAAATAGACGACAGGGAGAGGACAGCTTGCAGGAAGAGAACAGACTGCGGATAGATTACTCATTGAGGACGGAGGCACAGCAAATGTGCGGTAGATTTATCTCACCTGACATCGTTGGACTTGGGGAGGAGGGGAGAGACGGAGGGGAAGGGGGAGGCAGGGACCGTGAGAGAGAGAACATTGTTGAAGCCATCATTTGGTTCACTAGAAATCAACTCCTCCAGATAACCAAGAATAGTCCGCAGGATTTCAGCTGTCCAAGGCGTCAAAACTTGGGTTGAAGTTCTGGATTCTTGAGTTTTGTTAAGATCAGACCTCCTGTCTTAGCCACAGCCGAACTGACGCGCAGATGCAATGTATACCAATGACTGGAGCAATGCACAGGCGCCACACCTGCATTGACAACGAAGGCGCTCGAGCCTCTCCCGTCTCAGGAGAGTTCAAAACAAATCAAACCAATGGAATTCAAAGTGTCCCACTGAATTTCAGACAGTTCATCTCCAGCCATATTCTATCTGCATCTCCCTGAACTCTCTCTCCGCGGACACAGCATCGAAATGCCTCAAGGTCCGGTCATTGTAGCGTGCTCATGCACTAGGGACCGTGATGCGAGAGCATAGCAATGGCGGCAGACACGTCACGAGGAGGAAGAGCGAGACAAGAGTTTCCCCACAGCTGTGTCCTCCACGCTTCAGGCAGCCGGTGAAGCCAGCTATGCCGATATGGATTGAAAGTGGGGCATCACGGGTTGCCGAATCATCTCATGTCTAATCTATTTTTCTGCAAATCCTTTAATCAAACATGATCAATATTGAAATATTGTCTTTGTTCGCTTAGTAGTTGAATACTGATACTAATTGCGTACTGGTGATTCTGAAAGGTAATGCTCAATCTCACTTTTATGCCACGAAAGGAATTTATTCCATTTTCCCTCCTCCTACGGTGTTCAAAACCAGGAAAGATGCTCATACACATCGCACTGTTACACAGACTCGAGTCAGACTAAGCAAACATCGACTTAAAAGAACAGTCGCTCACATCGTTTTGCAGTGCAAGTCGGCAGAATCAAAGAATTCGGCGAAGCGTGTGCCGCCCTCAGCAACAGTCTGCATCTAGGGGAGAGGCACGGGCATGCGAGCTGTGGGACGGGGTAGTGTTTAATATCGATCTCCACACAGCTACAGGTAGAGAGGATGGAGCGCTGGGTTGCAGCAGATGGCTGGAGTGACTAACTCCCAACTGCCATCCACACAGCTGAACTAGAAGCACTCGGACAAACATAAGAGAAGAAACAAGGCGAGATTGTCGGGCGGTAGCGGGCGCTCAAGTAGCACAAATGTTGCAGTACGGGCATCAAAAGGATGGTATGAAAAGTGGTGGAAGGTAAGGGAAAGAACTAAGAGCACTTTAGTTTAAATGGCGTCATGGAACTGAGATGAATCAGCATGAAGGAAACAAAACAAGTGCAGGAAGGGAAGGCTGGGACAGAGAGAAAAGTAGAAAGAGAAAAAGAAGAGAGAAAGAGAGAGAGAGAGAGAGAGAGAGAGAGAGAGAGAGAGAGAGAGAGAGAGAGAGAGAGAGAGATTCACAGGTGGAGAGGCAGTCAAACCAAACTTCAAGGACTACGACTTCGATAAAGCAGGAAGCATAGGGCCATTTACACCACCTGCCCTGTCACTAGCCATGTTCA
Organism: Theodoxus fluviatilis; assembly: GCA_034096865.1. Classification (NCBI taxonomy): domain Eukaryota; kingdom Metazoa; phylum Mollusca; class Gastropoda; order Cycloneritida; family Neritidae; genus Theodoxus; species Theodoxus fluviatilis. The sequence goes on from JAWQFJ010001436.1 coordinate 23,649, forward strand.
GGCAATGCCAATTACAGGGAACAAGGCAGATTCAAGATACGAAGGTGAGGTACGAAGCATGGAGCGAGACTGGCAGAGGAGGAGGGAAGACATGTGCGAACAGCAGATACAAGTCTTGGTAATTGGAAGGCTGCAGAGGGAAGAAAGCCCACTACAACATCGTCATGCCTACGGAGCTAGTCACGTGACACTCACCTGGATCTGAGTCCCATAGTGCAGGGGCCTGTTCTCTGGACAGGCTGGTCTTCAGTCCCTGCAACGATGTCATCAAGTTTACAGGTGCTCTTACACACACACGCACACACAAATACACACGCACACACACGCGCACACAAAAACACACACACACGCGCGCACACATACTCATGTGCAACCACGGAGCTGATGTATTTGTGCGTCAAAGATTTCAGAGCAAATGGGATAGTGGCATCACCCATTTTTTCACACTCAAAAAGCGGCCTTAAAAAAAATCGTCGTTTTCGTGTCATTGACACAGCAGAGGTCGGAATTCATTTCATTTGTCTTCTAAGTCGTGCTAAAAATGCCAAATGAATAAACTGCACATTTCCAAAGCAAGTAATTGCGCATTTTGTAGATCTGTCTCATATTTACTGCATATCAACACAAAAAGCCAATGTAAACCGGACTATCGCTACGTAAAGGCACCTTGATACACACAAAGTACGGCGTCTGCCACAATGGTGGAATCCTATTCCTACCTGTCTCCACGCAACCCTTCTCGCTCCAGCAAAAGACACGGCCATGACTGTGAGAGTCAGAGAGACACTGTGGCGCTGAGATCAGTGCAAGTGGACCTTAGCCAGGCAGGGCAGGGCTGGGCAGGCAGGCAGCCTAACTAGACGCCAGGAGAGAAACTCCTCAATTATGCAAGAACAATCGGGCGCCCATGGTCCGAGTAGGGAGTGTCGAAGACGCTGATCTACGTTGGGAAGACCCATCCCTGATCAGATATGAAGGTAAGCCCTTGCACGGCTCTTCCATAAAGTATGATCTTTACTGCTCTAGCAAGCATCTCCACCGCTCGTCTGCCGTGCAGTCTTCTGCTGCACAAACGTCAGCGTGTGGAACTTGCATGATCACGTCAGCAAGACCAATTTAAATTAGTGAGTTGGCCTTAGAAGCAGTATCATGAAGTTTAATATACTTCAGAAAATTTTTGTTTCAAGGTTGCCTATCAAGGCTGTGTTGACAAATGTGACTTCTCGTGACAAAATCAGACACTCAGAGCCTCGTTTTGTTTTTAGAAATAGGCGCAGAACATAGGTGAGGGTCAACTCCAAAGATTTGAAACTTTTCAAAAATGAATTTTCACGCCTTCCTGAGTTGCTTTT
>JAWQFJ010001436.1:27500-32500 GCA_034096865.1 Theodoxus fluviatilis
AAGCTCCATCTCCTTCACGCGTTTGTGTAGCGATGCCTCGGACTTCCTCAGACTGTCCACCTCCTGGCCTAATCCCACGCCTAGGTCTCTTGACCTCAGCAGTTCTCTGTCCAGCTGTTCCACCTGGGCCTTTGAGGAGAGGAAAGGTGTGGGACGGGAAGGGAGGTAGGTAGGTTGATAGGTGTTAGGGAGAGAGATCCACAATTAAAGAAACTATGTTATTCACACAGGCAAGAAAAAGTAGCATAACAAACTGTCACAAAAAGTGTCAATGACATAACTGTGAAGAAGAAGCAGAGGAGGAGGAGGAGGAGGAGGAGGAGGAGGAGGAGGAGGAGGAGGAGGAGGAGGAGGAGGAGGAGGAGGAGGAGGAAGAAGAAGAAGAAGAAGAAGAAGAAGAAGAAGAAGAAGAAGAAGAAGAAGAAGAAGAAGAAGAAGAAGAAGAACTACAACAACAACAACAACAAGAAAAATCACGAAGAAGATCAAGAAGAAAAAGAAGAAAGACAAGGACGGGGTGGGATGGGGCGAGAACGAACAAATCAGTTTATCACATTACAATATAAAAAAGTACATGATACGGCCAACACGTGTATTCTGTACAAAAACAATTACTGAGAGAGCACGTTGCAACTCTATGTAGTGAGAGAGCTCCGCTTTGGTATCGCAAGGTGCATACTATACAAAGAATGAGTCATTCACCTCTGAGTCAGTAACTTCCGCTCTTCTTTTGAACGCATAGCATAAATAGGTACAAACAGCCCGCATAGAGCCTGGCTATTTTGTAGAGAGCAGCTGGACAAGAGGTTCTACGTCCTTGCATTGCATTTATGGAATTATTCACTTCATTCTAAGGTCTCCATATGCTGGGCAGTACATGTACAGGAGAACATGCTTTTCATCTCTTTCTATGACATGCTGGTCATAAGAATGGGTATTTCTCTTTATTGTGTTTATGTTTGTGTACAGCTAATTCCCTAATATCTAATCAAAATCGTATCCAAACATCTCTGAAAATATTCCGGTTCAAAGTATGTAGAAAGTCTTCAATCCCAAAGTCTGTTTAAAACTCTCTGCACAGTATGAAACGATTGCTCCTTTTCATGTTATTCTCCCAACTAGTGATACATCTTCTTATTAATTGTTTTTTGAGTGCTTGTAGAAAGTTGCGCTCATTAACCACTTCCTGAGCTATCCATGCATTTTCAAACCCAATTTTCATTGGAACCGCCCGAAGTTTTGAAACCCCATTATTACTATCAAGCTCACTTATGATAGACTTGTATATTATATGTGAAAATCTATCTTCGTCCATTTTTAATATTTTCAGCCAATGCTGAATCAATATTATCACATTATTGATATGCAAGGGAATCTTCCTGTCTCACCATAGACCACAGCATTTGGTGTTCTTACACTGACGTTGAGATACGGTTTGGGCATTTGTAAATGTACACTGTCGATCATATGGGTATCCCAAGCCCCATATCTCAGAGCCATACAAAAGTGTTGGTTGAGCTTGCGAGGCCAAAATCCTGACAAATACATCTGGCGTTTCATGTGTAAGTCTTTTAAAATCTTAGTGATCCTGAACACTACAGCCCTGTCTCTGCATACAAAATCAGACCTAGCCGCATTCGCGCTCAAATTCGAGTAAATACCTCACCAAGGTACCTGTACTCGGGTATAACCTCGTTTCTGGTCATTGAGGTAACGTGGAGGGAGGGAGAGAGAGAGAGAGAGAGAGAGAGAGAGAGAGAGAGAGAGAGAGAGAGAGAGAGAGAGTTTTTTCATGGAGACAGTTGGGAGATGCCGTGCATTTGCACAAGACAGGTGCAAACTCTACACACCTGCAGGTGGGAGACGTGCTGGAGGAGGGCAGCGTTTTCCTGGGCCGCTGCCGACAGACGCTGGTTCATGTCCTGGTTGACTGCGTCCAGCTCCGAGGCGCGGCTGTGTGCCATGGCCTCGGACGTCTCCAGGTGTGCAAGACGACTCTGGAAACGGCAGGCAGACTCCCGTGGAGACGTGGGGCAAAGCAGACTGACAAGTAGGGACTTTTTTCTCTTTCGACAATGAACACATGGGTTGTATGAAGAAAGGGTCAATAATAATGACCTTGTAAAGCTGACTTGAGTGTCCTTTGAGCCAGAACAGTTGAAAGTTAATTAAACAACTCATAAAGCAGGTAAGATAATAGCTCTGCACAGGTGTACGATTTCATTCTTTTACTTCTCCCACAAGGGTTTCTCCGATTATGTTTCTTTTCCACTTTATTTTCATGAGACTTTTCTTTGATTGAGTTTGCTTGGTTTTTCTCTCATTCCATCCTACCCTATCACCCTACCCCATTTCCCTACTGATTTGCTGCAAGTTAAGAAGTATCATCTTTGTTCTTAGATATTCTTACGTCGTGCAACAGCAAAGTTACACTCTGAGTGACAATAATTTTATACAGTGGTATGTAATAAGCCCTGTAACTCGACTACCTGAGCCTGAAGGTCTACCTGTATTTTCTCATCAAGACTTTCCTTGTTTATTTCTCATACAACCTGTGCTTCGGTTTAAAGAATTACATACTCCTTTTCTTCATTCAGGCGGACCTATATAGCTATTCATCATCCCCAGTAGTCCGAGTCCTCGAAAGTTGTGCTCACCTGCAGGGAGACGTGCTGGTTTTCGTATTGCATGACGTGCGAGGCCAGTGCGGTCTCCGTGCCCTGCATAGAGGCCAGACGCGCACCCAGCTCTTCTGACCTGGCACTCAACGCCTCCCGCTCCTTCTCCAGCAGCTCCAGCTGCGCCTTCAGGCTGGCCTCCGTGTTGGTCAGCTCCTGCACATACCGTGGACGTTAGGAGACACTGATCGACAGACAGTAGACACACTGTGGACCTACAGTGGACAGATACATGACAAGCTGCGAGAACTGACTGAAGAGGCGAACACTGTAGACAGTACAGATAGAGGTAGACAAAGAATACGTAAAAGCAGAGTGTAAGCACATGCGATGATGATGATGATGATGATGATGATGATGATGATGATGATGATGATGATGATGATGATGATGATGATGATGCAGATGCATGGAAAATGAGTGGACACATGGTAGAAAGGCAGTGAAGAATACTTATCAGTGGACACTAGACAGATAGTAATTACACATTGTATAGCAAACTAATAAGGGAAGATGATGAACACCAGAGCATAGTGTAAAATAATATACTGCGAGAAGGGCGGATAATGATCAGACCGTGTGAATCGAATTCCTATTCATTGTGAACTGTCAATCAACAAGCCACAACTACGTCATGGAAAAAAAACATGACAATGTATGCATTCACAACAAATAAACTTCAGCGATGCCCTGCCGCCGCAAAATCGCCATAGTGTCCCATCAAACACGTCATCCCTCATTTCATCCCTTCTGTGTGCTGTCATGCAGGGACACGATCTTCAGGCTCCTCCATGTCTTCTCACTTCTGTTCCGCTTTTCCTGGGAATTACAAGTCTACAGTAACTTACTTCCATTACTTAATTTAGGCCCGTAGCACGCTTCCCTCAAATGGGTTTGACTAGGGCAGCAGGTTCCATCTCCAGTGTTAAAGCCAATGAAGGAGACTCTGATTTAATGGCTGCACATGAGAATAACTCTTTTTACATCTGGTACTTTCCTCTTTTTTCCTCCAGAGGATGACGTCTCCACTCTCATTACACGAGTCTACTAAAATGAAAGCAGGCGAATTTTCTCCAATCATCTCCAAGCATCCCTACTGCCATCTTACACGTACACTTGTCGCAAACCTTGGGGTTAACCATATAATCTTGTGGATGCAGTGCTCTTGAGAGGATGCCTTTGTGAATGGACACCATCCACCATACCTCGGTGTGCCCGAGCCAGCAATGCCGAGTATTCCGCATTTATCCCAAACTTGCTGGCACAATTCTCATTCATATGCACCTTCCTGACTCCCAAGCCACCTTCCTGACTCCCAAGCCCCCTTCCTGACTCCCAAGCCCCCTTCCTGACTCCCAAGCCCCCTTCCTGACTCCCAAGCCCCCTTCCTGACTCCCAAGCCCCCTTCCTGACTCCCAAGCCCCCTTCCTGACTCACAAGCCACCTTCCTGACTCACAAGCCACCTTCCTGACTCCCAAGCCCCCTTCCTGACTCCCTGACTACCAAGCCCCCTTCCTGACTCCCTGACTACCAAGCCCCCTTCCTGACTCCCAAGCCACCTTCCTGACTCCCAAGCCCCCTTCCTGACTCCCAAGCCCCCTTCCTGACTCCCAAGCCACCTTCCTGACTCCCAAGCCCCCTTCCTGACTCCCTGACTACCAAGCCCCTTTCCTGACTCCCAAGCCCCCTTCCTGACTCCCAAGCCCCCTTCCTGACTCCCAAGCCCCCTTCCTGACTCCCAAGCCCCTTCCTGACTCCCAAGCCCCCTTCCTGACTCCCTGACTACCAAGCCCCTTTCCTGACTCCCAAGCCACCTTCCTGACTCCCAAGCCCCCTTCCTGACTCCCAAGCCCCTTTCCTGACTCCCAAGCCCCCTTCCTGACTCCCAAGCCCTCTTCCTGACTCCCAAGCCCCCTTTCTGACTCCCAAGCCCCCTTCCTGACTCCCAAGCCCCCTTCCTGACTCCCAAGCCCCCTTCCTGACTCCCAAGCCCCCTTCCTGACTCCCAAGCCCCCTTCCTGACTCCCAAGCCCCCTTCCTGACTCCCAAGCCCCCTTCCTGACTCCCTGACTCCCACGCTCCCTTCCTGACTCCCAAGCTCCCTTCCTGACTCCCAAGCCCCCTTCCTGACTCCCAAGCCCTCTTCCTGACTCCCAAGCCCTCTTTCTGACTTCCAAGCCCCCTTCCTGACTCCCAAGCCCCCTTCCTGACTCCCAAGCCCCCTTCCTGACTCCCAAGCCCCCTTCCTGACTCCCAAGCCCCCTTCCTGACTCCCAAGCCCCCTTCCTGACTCCCGAGCCCCCTTCCTGACTCACAAGCCA
>JAWQFJ010001436.1:42500-55000 GCA_034096865.1 Theodoxus fluviatilis
CAATCTCCCACCCATCCCCAAATGTAACCGTTCATTACAATCTCTACATCCGATTCCCACATCAGTTTGGACAGAGGCAGTGGCGGTGCTTGGGGTGGGGTTTGCAATGCAAACGTGGATGCCTGCAGAGCGTGGTTCTGATCAGTGGGAATCACTAACTCAGTTGAAGGGCCCTATTCTGCTTTCGTGGTAATTCGCAACTATTGAATGGAAAAAACTAAATATTTTAGGCAACTTTCTCGCATCCTCTCATCTTCTCATCAATACATTTGTATGTAGAAAGTTCTGTTCAGCACATTACTACATGACAATTTTTTTTTCATCTCATGACAAGTTGTCAGACATTCTTCAACGACATTTAATATGTTATTGCAGCGAAGAGAGTTAGCCAACTGGATGTAATGGTTTATATTATACTGGTTATTTTTATCTTTGGTTTTAAACAAACACTTTTCCGACCTTTTTTAGTTCATCTATCCTCTCATTCATTCATTCATTCATTCATTCATTCATTCATTCATTCATTCATTCATTCATTCATTCATTCATTCATTCATTCATTCATTCATTCATTCATTCATTCATTCATTCATTCATTCATTCAGTCAGTCAGTCATTCACGCACTGCTGCGTTCTCCCTCATTAGGCAGCAGTCAAATGGAATCTCCGTTTTACCTGAAAGTCTGAAGCTATTTCGTACACTCAATTTTACCGGTATCAATTCCGGAAACCCACATTGTCATCTGCTTCAAGGGCAGAAGCTATGTTATCCTAATGCTCCTTTCCAACCGAACTGACTGAAGCCGAAACAGGCCTGCAAGTCCTGGCTGGACTACATTCCTCACACGATTAAAAAGAGAAACAGAATGAAATGGCGCCTGAAATATTGGTGCTGTGATTGGAGATATTTAAACACACATCACACGGGCAACAGTACATTCACGATGTTAGTAAATCTAAGCGACTACTGGGGCCGCATATACAGATTCAAAACTATGGAATAGGGAGGAAAAAATTGGAAAAGCAGGTTTTTCATAATAACGTAGCCAAGTGGCATGTATACAAAGCTTTCCTGACAAAAAGGTATTGTGATGGTCCCCCATCTGTGAGTTCAGCCAAGCGGATCAAGGGAATGAATAGAGAAGGCAGTGATTGTTGTCCGGGCCCATCTGTGAACAAAGCCACTTTGAAGTTAGGGTCACTGGAAGGGAAGGAATAGAGAAGGCAGCTATTGTTATCTAGAAATCCCATGTGCAGGTGCAGACAGCATGGCGTGTCAGACATCAACGAGGCAGGCGTCCTGCCACCGTCCTGTGGAGATGCTAGCACATTAGTCCCCCAGGGAAGAGTTAATTATGGGAAAATCAGTGACAATTTAGTTTGAAATCACAGCTGCCTCCCAAATCTGGGGGTGGAGTCAACAGGTCACCACGGCGGGTCATGACATGAATGGCTCCTCCCCTCAACATTAAAGTCCATGAAAAACAATGGAGAACAGTCGTCCCCTTCACTTCGGACTAACCACACAAGCAGAGCACAAGGCTCGCCCCGAAGTCCCTGCTGAGACAGAGTATTCCCTCCAACTCATCTCAGAGGTGCCTGACCATCAACGCTGTTGTCGTAAACCCTTTTGCTACGAACGGAGACGAGTCCCCATCAATGCTGCCCACCAACGCTGCCGTCGCCGCTACCCATCAACGCTATTGTCGTCACCCCTTCTGTTGGGACTAGAGACAAGTTCCCACAAGCGCTGCTGTCGCCGCTATACCTTCAGTGGTAACTGTGAACCTACCTTCCCCTGGAAAATTCTGGAATTGAAAGTTAGTAAACTCGTGTTATCTGAACGTTGTTTCATCGACGAACATTCGGAGAGCGCTTCCAAGAGACTCACTAGATAAGTCACCCACGTGGAACTGAAGATAAGCTTTACCATTCGTTAATTAGGGCTGGCCTAGTACTAACTACTCTTCTTGTGCATGCTTGATTTTTACAGGAATATATTATAGTTTGTCATTATTTGATTAAAACATTATTAATTGATTTCTCATGACCTTTTCTTCTGGTTTTGAGAGAAAGAGACAGCGCAAATGAAAGCGTGTGTGCAAGTCAGGCCTCATCCAACCAGTGATAAATTACCATACCCCTAGACTCAGAGGCCGACTTGTAACAGTATAAAAAAGAGAAGTTAGATAAATTCCTTTAAGCTTTCCGATGAATTAAAAAAAAATCTTCAAAAGAGAAAACTTTCAAACATAATTTTTTATTTGAAAATCTGGGTAGCATGCAAACTTTCCATTTCGTGAACAACTTATTTTTCGTTTACCAATACATATTCCTGTCCCAATGTCCAAAATCGGTCCATCCATTCTTTTTTAATATGAAAGCATTTCCACACCAAATACCTTGGCTGTCTCCTTTAGTAGACATCATCACACCTTTCAAGCCAAATCATCAATCGAAACATTGTGTGAGAGAAAAAACACCCCCCACAACAACACAAAGATGCAAAGATCCTCAAATCCATGAAAATAAACAAAACGAAAAAAAAAAGCCACAGCAAACTCGGGGGACTCAGAAAGCTCTTAGAGAAGCAAGCCAAATACAAGCCGGGAAAAGATCCCAAAGCCTCTAATGACAAACCTTCACTGCGGCATGCTCACTCTCCTGGTGCTCCTCCTACGTCACGGGGAAAATCAGGACAGGTCAAAGTACGGAGAGACAAATTGCGGTCAATGCCGAGTGAACTCAAGGGCAGATGTACAACACAAATCCACAAATCATGCATAAGGAACAGGCAGAGAAAGGTTGCATTCAGTGAGAGCTCAGTGACGGCTTACCTACACATCAATAGAAACAGATTGATCTTATCCTATTCTTTCAGCACTAACAGGAAGAAGACATCATCTAATATCTTGAAATCTAGGAAGTCTATTGTATGCAATTGATTCAAATTGGTCGACTTCAGACGTTATAAAACAACCAAAACCAAAAAAAAGAAGCAAAAAACCACACCTTATTTGACAGCACAGACATATCGAATACTGTATCATGCATATCATCCATTCTTTTATGTCTGCTAACTCATTCTGAATCCCTAATGGGATATAGTGATATCTTTACTGCATTTACAAGAAGGTCGAAGGAAGTCCCTTCGCAATACTACTCTAGAAATACTGCGATGAAAGACATTAGAACTATCACCAAAGAGAAGCTGCCGTTTTCTTCTGCTGTCTGGGTTTGCCTTTGTCACAATGGAGTCGAAGCCACTGCAGTCACACTAACCTTGAGTCTTCCCACTGCAGCAGGGGCAACATGCCCGGGGGTGGGGATGCGGACGTTGGGTGTCACACCCTGACCCTCAGGTTTCCTGTCTTGCAGTGCCTTGATTCTCTGCTCTGCTTGCTCAAGCTCTTCTCTCTGCCTTGCAAGTGTCTCCTTGCTCTGGTCCAGCTCCCTTTCGAGCACGGCTATGGCCTTCCTGAGGTCTGTGACGGAATTCTCGTACCGACTGTAGGTTTCCTGAAGGTCTTGCAGGTCTTCCTCACGTTGGCGGACCGTTTTCCTTAGTTCCACTATGGTCTTTTCATAGTGAGCAGTTTTGTGGGTGAGCTCTGCTACGGCATTCTTGTACTGAGTGCAAGTGTCCTGAAGATTGCTCATCTCTTTCTCACGCTGTTTGATAGACTCCCGCAGTTCAACTATCTCATTCTCGTATATGGTGGTTTTATTGGTGAGCTCCGCCACAGTTGTGTCATTATGACTCCTGGAGTTTCGGACATTCTGCAGGGCCTTCTCATGTTGGAAAATCGTCTCTCGTAGCTCTGCTATGGTCTTCTCGTACATGCTCGTTTTATTGGTGAGCTCCGCCACAGATTTCTCATGCTCTCTGCTATAATTTTGGAACTCCCCTAATTCTCTCTCTCGTTGGATGACAGATTCCTGCAGCTCTTCTATCGTGGTCTCCAGCTGACTCACTTTCTTCATCAGTTCTACGTTTTGCATGGCAGTCTGGTTGTCGCCATCTTGGAGTTCAGCGGCCGATGCCTTGTACTGGTCCAGCTTCTCCGCCAGTTCCTCAACGGCTGCCTCGTATTGCTTTACCTCCTCCCTGAGTTCTTCCACTGTGACATTTCCATGTTGGACTTGGTCTTTAAGCTCTTGAATCAAGACTTCATGTTCGTTCTCTCTCTTTTTAAGCTCAGCCTCCTGGTCCCTCAATTCCTGAATTAAATCATCCTTATCACGCTCTCTCTTCCTGACTTGAGATTCCTGATGCTTTAGTTCCTGAATCACGCCGTCTTTCTCACTCTCTCTTCTCTCTTGATTCCTCAACTCCTGAATCAGACTGTCCATATCGCTCTCTCCTTTCCTGAACTCCACCTCCCTGCCCCGTAGTTCCTGAATCAACCTGTCCTTCTCGCTCTCTCTCCTCCTCAACTCACCTTCCTGGTCCCTGAGCTCTTCAATCAAGCCATCATTCTCGCTCATTCTCTTCAAGAACTTTGTTTCCTGGTCCTTCATTTCCTGGATCAAGCGGTTTTTCTCCTTCTCCTTTTCCCTGAACTCATCTACTGTTCTCTCCAACTGAGTTACTGTCACTCTCAATTTAGATATGACTTCATCCTTCTGACGACACTGGGTCTCAAGATCTGCACACTTTCTCTCACACTCGCTCACTTTGTCCCTCAACTCCATGGAAGTCACCTCGTGCTGCCCGATCCGCTCTCTCAGGGCCGCCACGTCTGCAGCATGCTGCTTATTGATGAGGGCGTCTGGAGCATGCAGCATGCCAGGGTTTTTGGGTGTTGACGCATGCAGGGAGGGAGCGGGGGCATGCGATGATGTTAGGAGAGGGGGGTGAGACTGTTGGGGGAGGGAGGTGCTCCTTGGTCGAGCACTGACGTCTAGGCATGCCGGGGATTTGCTTCTGGAGCGGGACAACAAGATGGTGGTGCTACTCACGTGACGACTGGGTCGCTCTGTTGCTGCTGACGAGGTCTCTTTGTCCGCTTGGGAGTTCTTGAGCTGCGTCTGTGCAGCACTCAACTCCTCCTCCAGAGCTCTTTCTCTCTGCTTGTGGCTGTCCACGGCGGACAGCAGTTTCTTCTCTGCTCTCTCCAGTTCCGCCGTCCTCAGCTTCAGCCTATTCACTTCTTCCTTCAGCTGTTTGCCTTCCAAGGTGAGGTGAGCGATGCGAGATTCTAATTCCTTCTTCATTCTCTCTAGGGTTTGCTGTGTCTTGCTCAGCTCGTCTCTCAGGGTCTGGGTCTTCTTCCACTCTGCTTCCAGGTCTGCACTCACCGACTCCTCCGTCCTGGTGAAGTCTTTGGCTCGGGAGAGAAGTTCCTGGTGGGCGGACTTCAGTCTCTCCAGAGCTATTACCGTATCGTTCTTGGAGCCGATCAGGCGGTCCACCTGGGAGTCCAGCTCCTGAATTTGTTCTTCCTTCTCTGTGAGGTCCGTCTCAAGCTGCAGACAACGCTGCTCCGTCTGGTCGCGGGCAAGACTCAACTGCTCCAGGGTAGCGGCTGCTTCCTCCTTGGCCGAGGTTAGCTCCGCCACCCTGGCTCTGCTCTCCTGGAGTGCGGACTCGAGTTGCTGGCAGCGTTCCGTGAGCTCCTGGCAGGCCTGGTGCTGGTGGTGCGCCTTCTCCTCTGTCTCCTGGCAGGCCGCCTCCAGCCTCAAGCCCTGGTCCTCCAGCTCTGCACGCTCCTGCTCAACCTCTGCCAGCCTCCGCTTGAGGTCCGCCTCCGACTGCGAGCATAAAAATAATGATGACTAATGAAGTGGAAGGAGTAATGACGTGAGAGGGCAAAATATTAAGTGGCGAAGGAGGCACGCCATCGAGGCATACTCAACTTTATAATACTGCCGCTTACCGATATACTGACAATGACAAAACATTAGCATTTCTTCCCACAAAAGGCAAGTCGATGTGCTCGAGAAAATTATGTATGCATTTAATCACTATGATGAAGATAATTATAGTACGTGTAATCTTCAATCAACTAATCGTTCAAATAATTTTGGTATGTCGACAAATAAAGTGTCCACCCCCGAAAATAGTTGTTTTTGAGGTAGATGTGATTATTTAATAGTTCGCATGATGACTGTTCTTGTAGCAAGTGATACACAAACGCATATTCGGCTATTTCGCCTGAAATACCAGTGACATTAATCACTTGCAGTGATTCAAAACCTTCCTTTAAGCAAAAGCTACGAGAGTCACTAGGATAAGCATAAAATACACTGGATCTGCTTCAAAGACAGTCTAATGAAATTTGGATGAAATATAGAGAGGAGCAAACGAAGAGACCATTCTCGACTTGATGAAAAAGCTAAGTACGTGGGAGAACCAAGAGAACTGTTTATAACGAGTCAAATACTGCACCATTTGTATGACCTACCTGTCTTTCTTCACTGACTCCGCCTGCCTGTCCTGCCTCGCTGCCACTGCCCGCCTGACGAGCTCTTTCCAACTGCTTGGTCAGCTGTTCCTCGCGCTGCTCCAGTTCCACCACTCTGTCCATCAGCCTTTCCTCCCCAGCCTCCAGCACGCGCACCTTCTCCCTCAAGGCTCGGCACTGGACATCGGCGCCCTCTAGGGGGCCCAGTCTGGCCGTCAGCCCCTTGATCTCCTCCTCCAGCTCCTGGACCCTGCGGAACAGGCCGCCCGCCTTGATGGGCACTGCGCCGTTGTTCTCCAGTTCCGCCGTGGTCTCTGTGGCCACGTCGCAGTGCAGGGTGGGAGAGGTCAGGAGGGAGTGGGTGGCGAGCGCAGTGACTGCTGGTTGCTGGGAGGATCGGGCCTGGCTGGCCTGGGGGGCGGACATCTGCCTGATGAGGGCCTCTGTCGCCCGAGGGTCCCCGTCCTCCGCCTGCTGGGGCTCTGTGCAGGTGGCGGTGTGGCGCGTGGATCTTGGCGCCAGAGACGCCCGGGCTTTCTCCAGCTCTTGGCTGAGGCTCTGTTCCCGCTCTTCAAGCTGCGTCAGGCGCTCCATCATCTTGCTCTCCGCATCCCGGAAGACCTCCAGACTCCTCTCCACCCTGACCACCTCGCTCTGGCTGGCATCGAGCTTGACCTCCAGCGCGGCCTTCACTTTGCTGAGGTCTGCGACCTTGACTTGGAGCTCCTGGTTTTCCGTGTGGAGTAAGGCGAGGTCAGAAGACTCCCGCCGTGCTGACTTCAGCATGGTGACCTGGTCACGGAGCTCAGCGAGTTCAGCAATAGCTGCCTCGTGGTCCCCAAGTTTTGATTCCAACTTTTGCTTCTTCTTTTGAAGATCATTCACCTGCTCCTTCATTCCTTCTAGCTCTCTTGCTTTTTCTTTGAGGTTCTCCACTTCAGACACTTGAGACTGAAGTTCCTCCACCTTCAATTCTCTCTCCTCAACAGCCTTTCTTTGGTGAGTGAGCTGCGAGAGAAGTTCGCTTAGTTTGTTGTCTTTTTCCGTGATTTGTTTCTCATGAGAAGAAAGATTTGACACAAGTTTGTGCAATTCTTCATCCTTTTCTGAGAGCTGTGCACGAAGATTTTCGATTTGCCTGTCCTTCTCAAGCACATTTTCTTTGCTGTTGGATCGATCAAATTGAAGCTCCTCTATCCTGGAATCTCTTTCTTGCAGGGTAATTTCAAGTTCTGAAACTTGGGAGAGAAGGTCCTTGATTCTGGCTTCAACGTCTGATGTCGATGTTTCCCTGATGGACAGCTGAGCTTGGAGCTGCCGGATTCTCTCCTCCTTCTCCTTCAGGAAAGTCTGGTCGGCCTGGGCCTGGGTCACGTGGCGGGATAGCTGCTCGGACATGCGCACGTGGCGGGACTCGAGCGTGTTGATCTCGTTCAGGTGGCTCTCGTGGTCGCGGCTAAGGCGCTCCACCTCAGTAGAGAGACGAGCTACTTCTGCCGAGAGTGTCTCCACCTGGGCCGACGCCCTGGCGGACTGTGCGCCCAAGGAGTCTCGCTCCATCTCCAGAGCGTCCACCTGGTTCTCAAGCGACGAAATCATGGCGAAGTGGTCAGCCTCCGTCTCCTCCAGCCTAAATGCCGATTGCTCCAGGGCCTGCCTCTCCTCGTGCTGCTGCGATAGTCTCTGAGCTAAAGAGGCGTTCTCCCTCTCGGCCTCAGCCAGACGCTCCACGAGTTCCTCAGCGCGCTGTCTGACGGTCTCATCGTCCTCTGCTCGGAGGTGCTCCAGGCTCTCCTTTTCTCGCCTCAACTCACCCAACTTCTGCTGCAGAGCTTTGTGCTCAGAAAGTAGTTTGTGGTGATCAGTTTTGATCTTCTCCATGTCGCGGCATTCCTCGCATCCCTTGGAAGACATTGCATCAACTTCGTCCAAAAGTTCTTTTTCCCTGGAAGACAGCTGTACGATCTGGGTCTGCAGTTCCTTCTCACGAGAAGACAACGCTTCAACCTGTTCTGAAAGAAGTTTGTGTTGAGAAGAAATGCTCTCCAACTCATCATTCAACTCCTTCTCTTTGGAAGACAGTTCCTCGACCTGAGCTAGCAACACACTCTCCTTGGAAGACAAACCTTCAACCTTCTCAATCAATTCACTCTTTTCTCTCTCCCATTCCTTCTTCTCATCCTCTAGTTCTTTCTTTTCTCCTTCAACCTGGAAGAGTTTCTCGGACAGTTCAGCATCCTGCTTCTCAAGCACCTCGCACCGGGCCAGGGCTTTGCTCTCGGCCTCGCGGCAGACGACGGCTTCCTTCTCCAGCTGGGATCTCTGTTCTGACAGCTGGGAGGTCTGCTCCATAAGCTGGGTTGCCTTCTTCTCAAGGACTCGCCACTTGGAGTTTGCTGCAGCTTCGCCCTCCTGCCTGGCCTTGAGCTGAAGCTCTAGGGTGGCAGTGCGGGCCACGGCCTGGCGATCGCGTTCCTGCAGCTGCATGACCTGGTTCTCAAGGGCAGCCCTGGTGGTGATGAAGTTATCGTCGCGACGCTCCATGTCCGCCAGTCTCCGCTCCAGGTTCAGGATGCGGGTCTGAAAGCAGGCAGATTACAGAGGCAATGGAGATGACGAATGCGACGTTTACGAGAAAATGTATTGATATTAATGTAAATACAGCAAATCGAGTCTTAATCATCTGATATACTTCCGATTTTCTCCCGTTGTTTCTTTATCTGCAAGGGCCAACCATTGCTGAAACTATTAGAGAAAATCCCGAAAGCCTCGAAGCCAAGGCTCCAGCTGAAAAGGATAAAATTAAGCTGACCTGAACTCACGTAGTATTCAGGAATCATATGAGTCGCTAACATGTTATCATCACGCACTGAAGAAATAGAAGAAAGAGCCAATCAAGGATACTCATTTTGCTGTACAGAAGATAACAAGGCACCTTTGGTAATACTCCACTAAAGCGGCAAATAGTAACCTGGAGTTTGCGCTCCTGCTGCGAGTACTGGTTCTGCAGGTCCTCCTCCATGGTCTCCAACTGGTCCAGCAGGGACTCCTGGGAGGTTCTCAGCTCCTTCAGCTTGTCCTCGTATTTGAGCACCGTCTCCACGGTGACGGCAGAGCTCTCATACAGCGCCAGCTTGGCTCTTATCTGCTTCTCCGACTGTTCCATCTCCACCACCGTCTCGCCCAGCCTCATCTCGCTCTCTCGCAGACTGGCCATCTGTGCAAGGAAGACCACGGAAAAGGTCCACATTTTGCGTAAATGTTCTAATTTGCAACGAAATTCTAACAAATGCGCCATCTGATATTTTTTTAAACCATCGCCTTCCCTAGATTATTCGGTTTTATGTTTTGCCCCCGCAGCTATTATTTTAATAACAAAATGTTTGCTCAGACATCGCTCTTTCCCACCTAAATTGGCCATATGTTTATGGCAAACAAGGTAAGGGTTCAAAATGGTCTAACCATAAAATACTTTTCATTGAAAACGTATTAAAGATTCCTCTCTAATGTGTGAATAGACCAGAGAAAGATGATGATGATGATGATGATGTCCACTTATATGGCGCACATATCCATGCTGGCAGCATGCTCAAGGCGCAGGAGATTGGGGGGAAGGGAGAAAAAGTTAACAAAACAGAGACTGGTGCACAGTCTTTCAGTCAGGTATGTCCTTTCATTTGAGACTATTTACACAGATATTAAATTCTGGAATCTGTATTCCTGATCAAAGGATGAAGTACCTTTTTTTCATGAGATATGCATCTAAGGAAGGCGTGGAAACAGCCCAAAAAGGTCTTCCAATAAATTCCTTCCCTTACATCTTTGTCTCTATTAAAGCCACTGAATGAACAAGAAGGGAAAAAATCAGCAGCGTATGTTAACCCTTATCTCCATCCATCCATTCTCAAACATATGTCACAGTAGAAATGGCAATTTAGTAGGATTTACCACTAGTAAGAATGGCAATTGCCATTCCTACTGGCGTTTTATCAGTAGAAATTGAAATTGCCATTTGTACTAGTAGGAATGGAAACTTTCCATTCCTACTAACCCAGTTGAAACAACAATTCAGTAGAAATTGACATCGAAGTTTGGATTTGTACTCATGTTTTACTTATTGAACAACTGTTCGGTTAGTAACCAGAACATGGATTTGCGCATTGACTGTGATCATGTGAACACTTTTTATGAACGCTTTTAATGAGACAAAAAACAACAACAAGCACTTTTTATGGCATTATAGCAGTTATTTCTACTTGGTGAACACAAATCTGATTGACTCTTATAATAACTGCAGTGAATACTGGCTGCATATTTGAACACTGCTCCAAAAAAATTAAAAACAGCTCTACACATTGAACCAAGAACACTTAAGTCTGAAATTTGATAGGGACAAAGTCACATCAACCATGGAGGATGAATGACAGGGACAGAAATTTTACAGCCTTTTGGAAGACCATATCAGCAGTCTTGCAGCAGCGAAAAAAGACAATTTCGTGTTTAGCCAGGGGAGATACAACAAGATTGAGAATGCCCTTTCCATGGGAAAAGGAAGCAAGTGCAGCGATGGAGCATACTTCAAATTCCGCTGTCAGAAGCAGTTCAAGCTGCAGCGCGTAGGTTCCAAGGACATTGTGTTTTGCATCAAGACAAAGTGCCCATTGGTGACAAAAGTTGAGCTGTTCAGCACCATAGCAAGATGCTATGCTCGTGTGGGCCACGGGGGACGGGATAAAACATGGACCGAGGTCAAGGAGAACTACTCCGATGTGAAGCATGGAGCAATCGACGTGTTCTTGAAAACGAGTACAAGTTGTGCACAACGCCAGGTGCCGAAGCTGTTGCCATCGGGAAAGCCTATGATTAACTTGTGCTTTCTGCTCCGTGTCCAGTTAGATCTGATTGATTTCCGAAGTAGGCCGGATAACGACTTCCAGTGGGTGATGCATGTCAGGGATTGCTTCTCCAAGTTTAGCTGGGCATACGCCAGTCAAACAAAGTCAGCTGCAGAAGTGGCAGCCCATCTGTTTGACCTGTATTGCACCTCTGAACGATGTTGATCCACATGATCTCCCAGAAGTGACCTTAATTCGGGCATCCCGAGCATCAATAAGATGGCAGAACAAAGCTGTGGCAAGGACAGTTTGCCAATGCAAGGGAGCTTGTCAAACGAAAAGATGTCCATGCAAAGGCACAAAACTCTATTGTTGTACCAAGTGTCACCCAAAGAGCACACAGTGCAAAAATGTAGAGAGCTGATTGTGGAAGTATGCCAGTGTCTGTGATGGTTGTGGAAGTGTGCCAGTCATTGTAGAAGTATGCCAGTGAATGTGGAAGTATGCCTGTCTGTGATGATCATGGAAGTATGTTGTGATGAGATGGGACTGCTTATTATTTGGTTATTGATTTGAGTTCATCTTTGTTATGCTGATACATTTAGCTTTATTAATAAAGAGAGTGTCATCTGATTAATACGCTGAGTGAACACACAAAAACGCGTGTTGTTTTATATCTGAATGACTGTTTTAAATCAAAGACAAGAACAAAGCCGCAAGACAATCAAATATGTCAAATGAGTATACTTTAAAAAAAAATGTCAACATTTTCTCTCTCCTAAATCAACCATAACAAATATTTCATTGCACACAACTCATAATGACACGACACAGATCACCTAATGTTACCTCATAACTGTTAATTCGATTTAGCACGAGACAGAATGGAGAATTTCAATTTCTACTGAATTGTTGTTTCAACTGGGTTAGTAAGAATGGAAAGTTTCCATTCCTACTAGTACAAATGGCAATTTCAATTTCTACTGATAAAACGCCAGTAGGAATGGCAATTGCCATTTTTACTAGTAGGAATGGAAAGTTCCATTCTTCCTAGTAGGATTGCAAATCCTACTAACTTGCCATTTCTACTGTNNNTATATAGCTTTACCCTTCCGTACATTCTTCCATCACCTCATTTTATGCAACTTACGCACATTATCATGCAGCCTACACACATTATCTTGCAGCATACACATCTTCTCTTGCAGCCCACACATCTTCTCTTGCAGCATACACATCTTCTCTTGCAGCCTACACA
>JAWQFJ010001436.1:60000-64273 GCA_034096865.1 Theodoxus fluviatilis
TAAAAGTTTAGGACTGTCTTAAACAAACAGTTTGCGGTTGAAATAATTCTTCAAGATCTAGAAGTCTTTGTGACATTTCTTGACGCGTAAATATGCCTGTTTCCGTCTCGAAACTTTCAAAGTAAAGAAGACAGAAGAGTTCACAATGTCTATTTAGAAACAGCATAGTACCAATGTCAAAGAACGATAGTTGATAATGTCCTTGTCCGTGAAAAAACAATTTAACAAACAGTACTGAAAAATGTCATTGTAAGTTCTTGATAAGGAAGAATTCAACTGTTCAGTGCAGAGGGTAGATGACAACTGTATGCATTCCACACGGTGCAGGCGGGGTGATTGGTCTTTACAAGAAAAACACCGCACGATGCCCTCAGTTGCAGACATACCGTTACCTTGCTGAGAAAGCGTAGTTCTACAAGCATAACTGACTGCTAAAGTAAGCATGCTTATTTGTTTTATCTGTCTAATAAACTCGCAAGCACACATGCACGAATAAACACACTTGCACAAAAATGCAAACGCGCGCTCACACACGCGCGCACACACACACACGCATGCACGCAAGCAAGCACACACATGCACGCGAGCATGCACACACACACGCGTGCATGCACGCACACAAATGCATACATTAAACATATACACACAAGAATATGCAAACCATTACACTGCTTCATTGAAATTTAAAATCCTACAATTCTACAAACGAGCCCTATGAGAATGATTCCAGCGCATGCCGACATCAACAGCCACTGATATTGGGCATGATCGACAAAACTTCCAAAACTGTAATAATAATAATAATAATAATAATAATAATAATAATAATAATAATAACACTGGGCGTCAAGAGCAAACATTTCGGTGAACTGAGTGGAATTATTGAAAAAGTGTAGAAGTGGTTCAACACAAATTTGTAAATGCTGGTTAGTAACTGTTAACACATTGATCAAACTGCGCCTTAGATTTCAAGAAGTCCTTATCATAATCAACGACCAAGTGGTTTGAAGGCAAGTATCATGTCATCAGAAAATGAAATCACGAGAACCATTGCATACAGCATACACTTTCGTCCACTTCTTTAGACTTCAACAGACTGCAAATACGAAAATTCAAAATTCCCCGTCTTTTTCACGTGAGAAATCAAACCCACGAGGCTAGTCCATCATTCACGAGGACACGCGTCAAACCATGCGGCAAGAACGACAACATCAGCCTGTCGACAAACGCCATGCTCCAACGCAAGCCGATTTCTAAATCGCCTTGGCAATCACTGGTCTCCTACTAAACCGCAAAACAGAGCCATTTCCAAAACACGGCGGCGCTCCAACAAACGCTGTAGTGAAGGGCAGGCAGGCAACGACGGTGCGGGCAAGTAGGCAGGCAAGGGTGCAGGCAGCCAACGAGCTACGGTTGGCGGGAGCATGGTGCGCCCCGGGGGTGCAGAATCAAAGGCAAAAGGGGTGGGGGGTGCTACCTTTTCCCTCAGGGAGATTTCCGCGGCCTCGCGATCCAGGAGCAGTTCTCTCAGCTCCGAGGCGGAGCGATGGAAGCCATGGCTCTGGCGACGGATCTCCGCTTCGCGGGCGGTTAGGGCGTCCACCCTGTCCTGCAGTGTGTTCTCTGCAGCCTCCAGCTCGTTGATGGTCTGTTCTGCCAGCTTTAGTTTGTCTCGCATCTGGCGTTCGGAGTTCTCAGCCACACGCGCTCGCTCAAGAACTTCCTCACAGTACTCCTCCATCTCGGCCAGACGATTTGAGGCTGCAGGGTCTACTTGGTTGCCGGCCAGCATCTCGCACAGAGTTGCGTTCTCCTGGGTCAAGGTCTGCAGCTGACGCTCAAGGGACTTCATCTGGTCAGTGCGGTTGTCCACAGGCGACCGGCACTGCTCGGGAAGTGGACTGGTGGAGACGGATCTCGTGCGACGTCCACTCTGGGGCGAGCCAGCACCTGACTTGCTGCTCTTGCTGCCGGGATCCCTCTTGGATCTGGACCCTTGATCATTGCTTCCTCTGTTTACAGCTGCGTCAGGTTTGGAAGGCGAGGCCTTTTTCATGGGCTGGCTCTTTATCCTGGGAGAGTCTTGAACCGACTCACATACATCTGACTTTGATGAGAGTTGGGCTTCGCTTTCCTTGGAAGTCTCCATTACTGCTTGGAGGAGTTCCGCTTCAGCCTTTAGAGCTCTTTTTTCTGAGTCCTGAAGGAGAATCTTAAGTTTTGCCAGATCTTCCTGAAGCCCCTTGTTCTGGGACTGCAAGCGAGACAAATCCTGCTGTAGCTGGCCAAGGGATTTCTCCAGCTGGTCGGCACGAGTCTGCTCCTGCTCTAGCCGAGACGTCAGCGCCTCTTCCGAGGCAGACAGCACCTGGATCTGCCACGCAGAACAACACAGATCAGGCAGGAAGCAAAGAGCTGCAGCGCAGAAGGATAAGAAGAAGTGGGGTTGGGGAGGAAGTGACCTTGGGGTGGGAGTCGGGGAAGGAAAAAGAACAAAAGGCAAAATCTGCGAACAAAATATTCTTCTGAACTCCGTCGGAATCTTTACAAAAAAAAAGAAAAGAGAATAGGAATCATCTAATAAAACCAAATGAAAGCACTGAAAACGTCCGTCGTTCACTTACAGTTAAACATGAAGGCGATGGAAATGGAGAGAAAAGCACATAAAATATGAACCTATGAATTTCATGGTGATTGAACACGTTTAGGTGGAAACTTGATTTCAGACAACATATCCATTCAAAATGTATTCGATGAAAATACAGCCTCGCATTTATATTGTGGACAAATTGACCTACTCCTACAAATGCCAAACACAGAACAAGTATTATTCGACTGAAGACACACCACAACCAGCCATGATTCAGGGAAGGGTTTTCAGCGATCTGCCTGTGTCACCGTGACCTCACATCGAGAGACATTCTCGGAGTCACCTTGCCCTAAGCATGAGGCACACAAACCGTAACCATGACGACGTTGCACAAGGTCCACGAACACGACACAACAACGGTGGTTTGTCAAAGTAGGTCACAAGAGCAAACAGCAGGAGAATGGAATAAAATACCGGCTAGTAACCATGTTTCCATAAACCACAAACATGTGCAGTTACAGTTTATGATCAGTAAAGCGTTGTTCTCGGTTCTGCAACTTCCATACCCTACAGAGAGCACAAGAGCCCCTGACACCATAATCTACCTTAACCACCACCACCCCATTCCAACCAGTGATCCCATTCGTTCAGACACCTCTAACAGAGGAACTAAACAGGACGGCTCAAGCATGGAGAAGGAGAAGCATGGTGTGCCAACTACTGCTACCCTGAGGGCAGGTCCATAATACCCAACTACAGCTGATACCTGGAATAAAGAGTTTGCAACAGTCAAGAAATAGAAGGAGTTCATACACAAGAAGGTGAAGGATACATGATTGCAAGATAAATGAGATATTCCAGTCCAGAAGGTCAGTCTACTACCATGTGATCGGGCAGACAAACAAAATGAAGCCACGTTTGGTTTCTGACAATATCACAGAAACGATCATGGTCAGCAGTGGACCAAATTTCATCTGTAAGAAACAGGGATTTAATACAGTTGTACAATATTGGTGAATGAATCGTAAGTTTGTCCAATTTCATTTGTGCATCAATTATTCAAACAGTGCATACGTTCCTCCCCAAACATTCTTCAGTTTACTTTCGCATATTTGTCTTGTAAGCTCATGAGGAGCGAAATGCTTTCTCCATCACATCCATAACTCAGGCCAACAATCACTCATGCCACCCTATCCTTATTAAGGAGAGAAGAGTCTATCTTCTCACAAGGAGCAGGGTAGGGGAAACTCTCTACCCTCGCGAAGAACAGCAGAGACAGCTCTCCTCCAAACAGCGTGACAAAATCCCCCACCAATCTCCCTCCACCTCCCTAGCGCCCCACCTCTCTCTCTCTCTCATCTCTGACTCATCGTGCTCTCTCTCTCTCTCCTGCTCTCTCGTCGGCAGACTTAGATCAGCTCTCACTCACATCTCAACTCTCACTTAGGTCGCGCGGAATATGGATGCGCAGGGGTTGTTTGTATACTTCGGGCAGATAATCTGTGTGTTCGCTCGCGCTTCGGTTTAAAGGAAAGGGGTGGGTGTCGAAAGGTTAAAGTTGGAGGAAGTGTAAGGTCGCGAGATAATCCATGCACAAACACACAAAACCCCCAACCCCTAAACCCACCACAACACAAAAAAAGAATACAAACAAAATGGGGACACCAATAGGGCTTCGATCTG
>JAWQFJ010001437.1:0-12500 GCA_034096865.1 Theodoxus fluviatilis
TGAAGAAGTCTCTTTTTCAATGTCTCAGTGAATGAGTATAGTGAGGTTTCATTCTCTGAAGAAGGCGATTTTGGAGAAACTGAGAAAGGTGTGGCATCATCTTCACACGCATACATATACATGCACACACACATACACCCGCACGTATGCGCTCGCGCGCACACACATACACAAATGTACGCGCTCATACACATATGCACACAGGCACATATATGCATATTTACACATGCAAGCAAGCCCACGAACAAACACTCACGCACAAACGCACGCACTCACACGCACACATGTACAAAGGTATACATGCATACGTTTACAAAAATATACACGCGCGCGCAAACACACACACACACACACACACACACACACACACACACACACACACACATACACGCACTGCATTCTTAAAATTGTCCTAACTCAACCTCTGGCTTGATTAGAGTTTTGTCCTATGAAATTATATCTTCTCTCGATTGTTTTGAAGTCTGATTTGTTTGTTGCATTTCCTACCTTTGTCGGTCTCTGTCCTCTTCCTCCCTCCCTCCCCCCCCCCCTCTCTCTCTTTCTCTCTCTTTCTTTCTCTCTCTCTCTCTCTCTCTCTCTCTCTCTCTCTCTCTCTCTCTCTCTCTCTCTCTTTCTCTCTCTCTCTCTCTGTGCGTGCGTGTGTTCTCTCTTTCCTTGAAAACATTTGTGCACCTGTCTAGATATGACGAGGATGACAGAAGGTGGCGGGGAGTAACGTTTCATTTCTCCTTGTTGTCGTATGATCAGCAGCCTGTGATGCGTGCTTTTCTCTGATGGCGTTGTAGACATGGCATTATGTGCGTTTTCACTAAAGTGTACCGGATGAAGACACACACCACACACGCACAAAACACACACACACGCACGCACACACACACACACACACACACTCACACACACGCACAAAACACACACACACACACGCACAAAACACACACACACCACACGCACAAAACACACACACACACACACACCCCACACGCACAAAACACACACACACACACATACCACACACGCACAAAACGCACACACACACACACATACCACACGAACACAAAACGCATACACCACACACACTCCACACAAATACACACACACTCACCCACCCACCCCAAATACACACACCACACCAACACACAACACAACACACACAACACACACAACACACACTCCACACAACACACACACAACACATATAACAACACACACACACACAACACACACACACTCCACACACACAACACAACACACAACACAACACACACACACAAACACACACAAACACACACACACTCCACACAACACAACACACAACACAAACACACACATACACAACACACACACACACACACAACACAACACACAACACAAACACACTCACACACACAAAACACACACACACACACACACACACACACACACACACACACACACACACCGTCCTCGCAAGGAAATTCTTGCTGCAGTCTGCGACATTTCGTGGATGCATGTTGAAGAGAGTTTTGAGGTCACGACTGGCTTCACAAACAATGACACGTGAAAAAGCAGGGACGCCGTGCCTAGCGCTTGGAGAACAAAGGGAAGGCTGTCGTGTTTGTGCAACCGCATGGAAAGGGCACGGGCAGACGCCATTGCTGTTCCTGAATGCAGGCAAGCTCGGGTTGAGACAGAAAACACGCATTTACTCCCTCCTCCACGCAGGCACATTTTTGTTTCACTGATGCAGTTTCAGTGATGTTTTTGGACAGTGAAACTCGTCTCAATTGGACCGTTCAGTTGACTCTACCATTACAAAGTATGTGTACTCGCGTTATTTGACAATAACCGCGAAGTCTTCATCGCGGTCCTCAATTTTTCCACTGCTTGCTGCATGTCCATTGGCTGACCGGCAAATTGTATCGGTTAGACACCATAGATTTAGAGCATGTTCTAAATAGAAAGACACCCGAGATATCGTGTACAGGAGACAAAATTTTCCTTGATGCAACTGTTCGCATACGAAGATACGTGCATTTTAGATGTACATTTTGCGATAACACATGTTTCTTTCACACCATATGTGACACTCTTAACCCTTAACAGTGTTTGCGTGTCTGTCACTGCAACGAACGAGACAGTTTCTTGTGGGGCCACCAGCCTATCAAACTTCATTTACAGCTTTAACATAGAGAGGCGAATCCCTGAGAGGGACAGACAGCAAAAAGTGTGGGACCACGGGCGGGGACTGAACCCGCGACCTGTCGTTTATTGCTCGAAATGCTCTTCCAGATGAGCTACCATGGTCCGTGCTGCCTCCTCCTGTCTACACTGTCCTGTATCACCGGCTGCTGTTTCGGCCTTACATGCCCGGATGACTCGATTCCCAATATTTAGTTTTGCTGATCTTTCCCAGCTGCCAGTTAACATACAGAGCCTAAACCCTGCGTGGGAGAGACAGGAAAAATGTAGGACCACAGGCGGGGACTGAACCCGCGACCTTTCGGTTAGAGTCCAGCCTATCAAAACTCCTTTACAAATCATTATAGGTAAAACGATAGACCGCCGAATTATACGAGACGAAACAAAAAAGACCACCAGGGTCGCTGTGAGAATCACTGGTTTGATGAAGGATAAAACGTTTCGGGCTTTTTGTGTCTTTGCATAAAAGCAGCAATTCCAGCCTCTCTTGTAGTCATTTTTATTTTGTCATTTACAAATAATTATATGCTTCATCGGCCACAGCAATGCCAACTGCCTCTTGTCTCCTCTAGCACATATGGTGCAAGGAAATGGCGACCAGTCGCACTGATTTTGGTTCATCTAGTGAGAAGATAATTTTAACATCACCAAAATCTGCAGCAAACATCAGCATAGAGATGAACATTCTCCTCAGATCTGCACAAGCAGGACTTTCAAACAACAAATGTTTTTCACTTTTAATCCGCTTCATAGCAAGCTGGGCGTAGATGCGTGTTGTCAGACGTCTCATGTGCACGTCTATAAAGGTGAGTAAAGAGCTTGTCTCTGTCACTCCCGACCAAGACAGTTGTAAAGCGATTCAAGCGAGACGTCCTACAATGAGAGATTGAAGGCCCTACAACTTCCCAGACTGGAGCACCGACGTCTCAGAGGAGATATGATAGACGTATTCAAGTATGTGCATGGACTGAATGACGCAGACAGACCTCGCTTTGAGCCAACCAACAGCAGGGAAACCAGAGGCCACTCTCTCAAACTCCCCAAAGACCAATGCAGACTAAACGTGAGATTCAACTACTTCTCTCAGAGAGTCGTCAACGCCTGGAACAGTCTTCCTGATAACGCAGTATCTGCGAACAATCTGTCGACAAATTCAAGACTAGGTTAGACTACTTCTGGAAAGACAGCCCTACTATGTATAACCCAACCTACTGCACCTAGACTGTATACTAGCCGCCACGCATGCAAGTCTAGCACTAGGAACTATGTAAAGGCTACACAGCCTACCTCATAGCATTTTAGAAGTTCAAGTTCAAGTTCAAGTGATGGAGACAACTACGTACATTGAATATTGAGAGCCCCTGCTTTGCATTTGTGTATCAGTTAAACAGCAGGCGACCAATGAGATAGCATTTCCCTGTGAGTTTGGGATAAAAATAGATCCCCTGTGAGTTTGGGATAAGAATAGACCCCCTGTGAGATTGGGATAAGAATAGATCCCCTGTGAGTTTGGGACAAGAATAGACCCCCTCTGAGTTTGGGATAAGAATAGACCCCCTGTGAGTTTGGGATAAGAATAGACCCCCTGTGAGTTTGGGATAAGAATAGATCCCCTGTGAGTTTGGGATAAGAATAGACCCCCTGTGAGTTTGGGACAAGAATAGACCCCCTGTGAGTTTGGGATAAGAATAGAATCCCCTGTGAGTTTGGGATAAGAATAGAATCCCCTGTGAGTTTGGGGTAAGAATAGAATCCCCTGTGAGTTTGGGATAAAAATAGAATCCCCTGTGAGTTTGGGGTAAGAATAGAATCCTCTGTGAGTTTGGGATAAGAATAGACCCCCTGTGAGTTTGGGATAAGAATAGATCCCCTGTGAGTTTGGGATAAGAATAGATCCCCTGTGAGTTTGTGATAAGAATAGACCCCCTGTGAGTTTGGGATAGGAATAGACCCACCGCGTCTCCCTAACGTGTCGCACCTGAGAAAATCAAGACTTGACTTGGTCTTACTCTAACCAGCTCCAACATGATCGTGGTTAAAGGCCTTACATACCTATAGAGGCTCATAAGCTGTTTGATTTCATTCATTTATTCATTCATTCGTCCATCCATCATCCTTCCTTCCATTCAAATGAAATAGTAAAACAAAAGAACGAAATGATAAGTACAGTCACTTTGATTACCTTACGAAATAGCTTGCAAATTCGGACTGGAAAGTTTTCATCAGACGCACAGTGGAAGCGCAGATCAAAAGTACGACTGTACGGCTGTGCAACTGGAAGGATAAATTTACGAGTTCCGCCAAGTTGGAGTGAGCGACCTGATTAGCGCTCACGGTATGTGTGCGTCGTGCACGTGTTTAGTTAGCAAATGATAAAGAACGCCCACGCCATGGCACTTACCGCGCGTTGTGTTAGGCGAACATTGGAGGTAACGGGAAGTAGGTCACAGCGCCCCGGGGCGCCCTGCGGCACTGAGCAATGGAAGTAACGGGAAGTAGGTCACAGCGCCCTGAGGCGCCCTGCGGCACTGAGCATTGGTAACGGGAAGTAGGTCACAGCGCCCTGAGGCGCCCTGCGGCACTGAGCATTGGAGGTAACGGGAAGTAGGTCACAGCGCCCTGAGGCGCCCTGCGGCACTGAGCATTGGAGGTAACGGGAAGTAGGTCACAGCGCCCTGAGGCGCCCTGCGGCACTGAGCATTGGAGGTAACGGGAAGTAGGTCACAGCGCCCTGGGGCGCCCTGCGGCACTGAGCATTGGAGGTAACGGGAAGTAGGTCACAGCGCCCTGAGGCGCCCTGCGGCACTGAGCAATGGAGGTAACGGGAAGTAGGTCACAGCGTCCTGAGGCGCTCGTCTTATGTAACGCATGAGCTTGGCGTCGGGAATTATATGCATTGAAGAGGATCATGCCACACAAGTTGCAAATCTTACATAAACCCCTGAAATAATCTTTCTCTTGAAATAGCCATATATATATATATATATATATATTTTTAATGGAATACGATTAAATTGAACCGAAAGAAATAAGATATAAGAAAAGAGCCTCATTTTAACAGAATTAATCTGTGCTCAGACTCTGTGCTTGAAAACTGATTTTAAGCCCAACATTTGCAAGCTGTTGTATTCTTGTGTCGCAGTTTGTGCAGGCAACGAAGTGTATTTTAAATGTTTTCGTTGACTTTGGTCAGAATGGCATTGACAGCCACGAAATGCTCAGCAGGGAATGTCCCTCAAAAAAGGAGTTACATGCTCTTATCGTTTTCAGAAAGTTTTCTCACTCTTTCTTCACACAACAAATCAGTCAGCTTTTGTGGGCTATGGCGGGTCATTGATCTCGAAAATCACTGAGGATGGTTAGAGCAAGTCAACTAAGTCTCGATCCCCTGACTACTTGCCATTGACGAATTGCGTAGAGAGACACAGTGAGTTAATTCTCGCCCCCAACCTATCAAGATCAAAGAAGTAACATGTGGGGAATGCCGGAGTTGCAGCATACACAAGAACAGGACAGAGAGACTTGACAACATCCAGGAATTTTTCTCCCGTGCCTGAGGACCGGGAATAGCTACATTCACCATTTGGTCGCTTTATTTTGACACGACAGTCTGTGGAACGAGGGGAAGTAAACTTGTGCAGTCTGATAACGTACTAACTGAAACGTTTTAATGTGCGGTTTGAGCACTCAGAAATGGGTGAACAGCTGCAGTTAAGAAAGCCAGCCCTACCTTTGTATGCTCGCCGTCTCGCTGTTGTATTTCTTCATTTGATGAGTTTTTGTGCGGCTCGGAGACAGTCGAGAGTCTTGCCTGCTCGCAAACGAGACGATTTATTTTTAGACGTAATTATGCTAAGCAGATATTCGGTAATTACTGAGACCATGAAGCAACTATTGAAATTGCCTTGATGTGCTCCACGCGCACACAGACACTGAGTCTCCACTTTTTTGTCCGTAATTCTTTCTGTCTGGCTACAGGACCCCTGCCACCTGGCTGCCCCCGGGTGCGCTACAAAGATTTGTGCAGGAGAAACATGGGGTTCCAAGCATCACCATGGAATGGTGGGAACGCCTCCCTGACGACGAAGCAACTGGACTGGCTCTGTAAGAGGGCATCAGGTGGGGCGAGGTCGAGAGGCACAAGAGGCTCGATGACAAGAGAAGCCGAAGGAGGCAGTGGGAGCAGACTGGAACTTCCTTTCAGCCCTCAGAGTTTGTCTGTTGAGAGTGCCCCAGAGACTGCCACGTCAGAGTGGCTCCTCAGCCCTCAGAGTTTGTGAAGAGTGCGCCAGAGACTGCGTCAGAGTGGCTCCTCAGCCCTCAGAGTTTGTGAAGAGTGTGCCATAGAATGCCACGTCAGAGTAGCTCCTCAGCCCTCAGAGTTTGTGAAGAGTGCGCCAGAGACTGCGTCAGAGTGGCTCCTCAGCCCTCAGAGTTTGTGCAGGGTGCGCCATAGAATGCCACGTCAGAGTGGCTCCTCAGCCCTCAGAGTCTGTGCAGGGTGCGCCATAGACTGCACGTCTGAGTGACTACTCAGCCCTCAGAGTTTGTCTGTTGAGAGTGCCCCAGAGACTGCACGTCAGAGTGGCTCCTCAGCCCTCAGAGTTTGTGCAGAGTGCGCCATAGAATGCCACGTCAGAGTGGCTCCTCAGCCCTCAGAGTTTGTGCAGGGTGCGCCATAGAATGCCACGTCAGAGTGGCTCCTCAGCCCTCAGAGTTTGTGCAGGGTGTGCCAGAGACTGCGTCAGAGTGGCTCCTCAGCCCTCAGAGTTTGTGCAGGGTGTGCCAGAGACTGCGTCAGAGTGGCTCCTCAGCCCTCAGAGTTTGTGCAGGGTGCGCCATAGAATGCCACGTCAGAGTAGCTCCTCAGCCCTCAGAGTTTGTGAAGAGTGCGCCGGAGACTGCAAGTCTGAGTGACTACTCAGCCCTCAGAGTTTGTGCAGGGTGCGCCATAGAATGCCACGTCAGAGTGGCTCCTCAGCCCTCAGAGTTTGTGAAGAGTGCCCCAGAGACTGCACGTCAGAGTGGCTCCTCAGCCTTCAGAGTCTGTGCAGAGTGCGCCGGAGACTCCCACGTCAGAGTGGCTCCTCAGCCACTGCAGACGCTGTCCTCGAACTATCTGACCTCCAACGCGTTACCACTGTCTTTCGAGACAGAAGACTGCCTACTTTTCTATTCTACTAACTGGTTCAAGGTGCAAATGTCAGATAAGTCTCCTGTAATTGTGAAAGCACGCTTCGCTGACGTATCCAAGGACATCTCAAGCCCACTGCACACCACGCGACAAAACAGCTAGCAGATCGTGCGTGCATCAAAAAAGCTCGCTTCCTCAAATAGGCAGCAGTATATTTGCCAGAGTCAAAGCAGCGGCGCAGCCATCAATCAACCAATCAGAAAAAACTCCAGAGAGGAAACAACAGAGCTACATGATACTAGCCATGTAACATCACGTAGCTCACTGGGACCAACTCGTGAAAGAGAGCGCCGACAAGCAAACAAGCAAGGTCGTTTCGTATGGTCGTGAGCAACCTGCCGTGGGCAGCATGTGACATTACTTTTGGCCTCGCAGTCGACAGCTTGTCAAAGCGGTTGTGCCAAAGTGCTGTATGGGATTGTCTGTGTGAGTGTGTGAGTATCTGTGATTGTGTATGCGTGTGTGTGTGTGTGTGTGTGTATGTGTGTGTGTGTGTGTGTGTGTGTGTGTGAGTGTGTGTGTGTGTGTGTGTGTGTGTGTGTGTGTGTGTGTGTGTGTGTACATACAACTTCATGCAAAGCAACAGAAAGAAAACGCAAACTGAGTTTTTCATTGTTTAGCACATTTTATTATCACAAGAAAGATAGTTAACAGTTTGATAAAAGCATTGAAAAAACTCCACTACGGTGCAAAATATGTTTTAGAGGAAGTGATAAACTGTACACTCATGTAAAAAGTAAAAAGAGAAGGAAAAAATCGTTTCCGTGATGCAATACAAGACAGTTGTACAAAAACAAGACAGGACCCTTTTTTGTATGAAAGTGGTCATTTTTACACGAGGAAAAGACATGTCGTGCATTACGCCAGCATGGAACTTCTCAGGGCAGACACAAGACAGCGAGACAACGAAAGCAAAGACAAGAAGCTGGACAAAGCCAGCTTTACTTCTTCGCCATTACGACAATCCCATCTCGAGAAATGCGGTCAGGTGCCTGATGTGCACGCTGCACAGAACACCTTCAAGAAATATGTCAAATTTCATCCCCAGAATGTCTGCTAAAAGAGTATGTTGCCATGGAAACAAAATTTGCGATGACGTCACAGACTTCAAAGCACACCTGCATTCAACGTGAGCCTTAGCAGGCATTGGTAGCTCCGTCACGTGACTAAGAAATGGACTTCAGAAGTATCGACAGTCTTTTGAACACGATTCATGACAAGTTGGAGGAAGTAAAATCAACAACACAACGTCCCTTCTGCTTTTACACATAATTTCTACATCGCATCTTACTCTCTGCTCTGGCAAGAGAGAGTAATATTTTGCTGTGGATAATCGTGATGTCTTTCTACCTTGAAACTACGAAAACATGGTTTTTGAACGTGTTTATGCTCACTACACTGCTGCAAAGAGACCGCTGGACTCGACCCACGCAGAGTCCAGATGGAAGCGATGGTTGTCATGGATTCCAAACTTGCCTGCATCCCACGGACACTTCCTGTCTCAGCTCCAGTGGTGCCACACGGCCAGCAACACAGCCACAACCCACAGCCACCTCATACCTGTAGGAATGCAAGATGCAGTCAGAATGAGTAAGACATGATCTAGAGTTAAAATCAGACGAGGTGTTGTGTCGGCTGGAAATATCACACACACACACACACACACACACACGTACGCACACACACGCACACACACGCACACACACACACGCACGCACAAAGACACGCACACGCATGCACGCACGCACGCACACACACACACTCATTCGCACGCACGCACACACACGTGCACGCACACAGACGCGCGTACACACACACACACGCACACATACACGCACACACACGCACACACACGCACACACACACGCACACACGCACACACACAGCTGTGTTGTTCTTCTTCTTCCTTTAAAGGAGGGGCACCGAAAATGGGCAAAGGGGGAGAAAGGAAAGGTATGGTTTATATAGCAACTTATCACTCAAGTTTGAATCTCAAACTGCTTTACACTTTACCCCTGATCACGGAGCTAATCGACAAGCCTTTTACCGCACCTGCGACAAACGCGCTGACAGACAAATAAATTGTACACAGCCCAGGTACCAGCACCAGCTCCATTCCCTGGGGAGTATTCCAACCCGATGCTGACACACGGCCGCATACATGGGTTCATTGCACTGCCGTGTCAAATCACTGCCCTCACAGGTACCCGGTTTTACTCCTGGGTGGGGAGACGCAACGCGCATTAAGCACCTTGCTTTAGAATGCATCTCCGTAATCCGTGCTGCATCGAACGCCGCACCCAATTGTTGCAAGCGACAGCAGGTCAGTCGCTTAGCACTCGGCCACAGAGCCCTGGAGTGTGGGTGCAGGGACTGGGGCATGCTGACCTGAGGGAACGACGGCTGCGTTGCGGTCAGCAGACACGGGCAGTGACGTGGTGGCTCGGATGTCGTTCTGCGGTCGGACAGGGGAGCCCGTGGTGCGAGGGGGGGCATTGATGGTTCTAAGGGGGGCAGAGCTGGAGGGGGCGGAGGCAGGCGTGGAGGGGGGCAGATAGGTCGGGGAAGACTCCGGGCTTCCGGTGACGAAGGCAGTCGTGGTGCTGCGTCCCAGCTCTGACGTGGTCATGTCCACTGACGTCATTTCCGGTGGGTGATAGGTCTCGGAAGGAAGGACTGAAGGCATAAAAGGAAGTGACGTCATGAAGGGAATGCCGACGTATGTCATGATATCAAGCAATGCCACCCTGCAAGCGAGACATTTTGAAGTCTGTGGATGTCTTGACATTGAGGAATGAGAGCCTTTTCTTCCGATGGCCTGTTGCGTGATAAATGTAAAGCATAACGCATCGTGTTTCGGGTCTCATGAATCAGGGAAAGAAAAAAGAAATGACCAGAACACACTACAATGAGCCAAAAACATCCCGCTTTTTTAACACTCCGTAAAAGCCTTTAGGAAATACTGCACGTCATCCCCAGTTGTCAAATGGAGAAAACAAAGAGCATTTGAAGTGAAATCACAGAAAGGAATTATGAATTTGTTTCTCGAGCATTCTCTGGAGACAATAGGCCAATTACTGTTTTGCAGATGACTGTCCACCATCATGGCAGAAGCAGGCTGAACATGTGTCAAACATGTGCGAGAGGTCCATAATAGGTTTCAAATTCCACAGGGTAACATCAGTTACGAGGCCGACACGCATGTGGAAACGATGATGATGGCAGAGAAGTTGAAGAAGAGAAATGGAGACAAGGGAAGAGAAATCTAGCAAGAAGAAGGCAGGGTAGTAGGCAGGTAGGCAGAAACGCAGGAAGCAAGGCGACTAAAAAGGCAGACAGACAGGAAAGAGGGCAGACAGACACGAAGACATGAAGACAGAAAGATAGGCAGGCAGAAATGCACATTATATGCGGGATGTCAGGCAGGTAGAAAAACACAAATACAATCAGATAGGTGGGAAAGAAAGAAGACACGCAGGCAGGCGGACAGAGAGGCAGAGAGAAAGGAAAGAAGATAGACAACAAATCAAGGAGGATGACAGGAAGCTAGGTTATGAGAAGTGTATTGTGGAAGAGGAGTCGGGAAGAAAAAAGGCACACAGGTAGACAGGCAGGTAGGCAGGAAGGCGGAAGGAAGGAAGAGGGCCGACGCATAGGATATACAGAACTGGTTGGATGTTAGATTGAGAGGCAGACTGGGAGACCCGTAAGGAGGAATAGATAAGAGGAAGATAGGCAGAAGAAGAAGGCACCCAAGCAGACGGGAAACCCCCACCCACCCATCCCAGAAGGACACGTAAGCAGAAACTGAAGCAAACACACACACACACACACACACACACACACACACCACACACACACACACACACACACACACACACCACACACACACACACACACACACACACACCACACACACACACACACACACACGCACACACACACACACAGACACACACACACACACACACACACACACACACACACACACACACACACACACACACACAAAGCCCAGACGAAAACAAGGGCAGTCACCCAGTGTCAGAGGGGTAGTCAAATAGAGGGTGGACAAGCAGTGAGGCAAGCAGAAGGCAGGATGGAAGGCAAGATGGAAGACGAGGTGGAAGGCTGGATGGAAGGCAAGGTGGAAGGCAAGATGGAAGACAAGATGGAAGACAAGATGGCGAGCAAGATGGAAGGCACGATAGAAGGCAAGATGAAAGGCAAGGTGGAAGGCAAGACAGAAGGCAAAACTGAAGACAAGATGGAAAGCAAGATGGCAAGCAAGATGAAAGACAAGTTGGAAGGAGAAATACAAGACAAGGTGGAAGGCAAAATGAAAGACAATGTGGAAGGCAAGGTGGAAGATAAGACGGAAGACAAGGTGGAAGACAAGATGGAAGACAAGATGAATACAAGATGGCAAGCAAGATGGAAGGCAAGATGGAAGGCAAGGTGGAAGACAAGATGGAAGACAAGATGGAAGACAAGATGAAGACAAGGCAAGCAAGATGGAAGACAAGATGTCAAGCAAGGTGGAAGGCAAGATGGAAGACAAGGTGACAGGCAAGATGGAAGACAAGGCGGAAGGCAAGGTGAAAGGCTAGATGAATGATAAGATAGAAGACAAGATGGCAAGCAAGGTGGAAGGCAAGATGGTAAGCAAGGTGGAAGGCAAAATGGCAAGCAAGATGGAAAGCAAGATGGAAGGCAAGATGGAAGGCAGGATGGAAGGCAAGGTGGAATGCAAGATGGAAGATAAGATGGAAGACCAGATGGAAGACAAGATGGAAGACAAGATGAAAGATAAGGTGGAAGACAGGATGGCAAGCAAGATGGAATGCAAGATGGAAGATAAGATGGAAGACAGTGTGGAAGACAAGATGGAAGACAAGATGGAAGACAAGGTGGAAGACAGGATGGCAAGCAAGATGGAAGATAAGATGGCAAGGAAGGTAGAAGGCAAGAAGCAGGGACACGGAGGGCAGGGCACACACCCGAGGTGCAGGGATGCAGGGTGGCCTCCAACAGCTGCAGTTGCGTGGCAGAAGACGAGGTTGTGCCACAGGTGGCGCTCCCATCCTTACTGCAGTTGACTGCCTTC
>JAWQFJ010001438.1:2500-7500 GCA_034096865.1 Theodoxus fluviatilis
CCCCCTCAACACTCCTCCCCCAGCATCCCCCTTCAACACTCCCCCCCCCCCCTGCAACATCCCCATCAACACACACCCACAACATCTCCCCTCAACACTTCTCCCCCAACATTCTCTCGCAACCCCACCCACCCCCCAACATCCCCCTTAACACACATCCTCAACATCCCCCCTCAACACATTCCCCCAACATTCCTCTTCAACACTTTTCCCCAACATCCCTCCTCAACCCCCCCCCCCCCCCCCACCTCCAACATTCTCCTCAGCATACACACCCTCAACATCGCTCCTCCACGCGCACCCCACATTCCCCCTCAACACGCTCATCCACAACATGCCCCCTCAGCACCACCCCAAACATCCCCCCTCAACACACCCTCACAATTCCCACCCCCACCCAAACACTCTCATCCCCAATATCCCCTTCATCACCACCCCCAACATCCCTCCTCAACACTCCTCCCCCCACATCCCCCCTCAACACAAACACCCTCAACATCCCCCCTCAACACTCCTCCCCCCACATCCCCCCTCAACACTCCTCCCCCAACATCACCTCTCAACACACACACCCTCAATACTACCCCTCAATAACATCTCCCCTCAACATTCCTCCCTCAATTTCACCCCTCAACACTCCTCCCCCAACATCCCCTCTCAACACTCCCCCCCAACATCCCCTCTCAACACTCCCATCAACATCCCCTTCAACCCTCCTCTCCCAACATCCCCGCTCAGCACCCCCCCCCCCCCAACATACCCCTTAGCATACACACCCTCAACATCCCTCCTCAACACTACCCCCCTCCCATCCCCCCCCCCCTCAACACTCTCATCCCCAACATCCCCGCTCAACACTCCCCCCCCCCAACATACCCCTTAGCATAAACACCCTCCCCATCCCTTTTAAACACTCCCCTCCCACCATCCCCATCCCACCACAACTCTCATCCACAACATCCCCCCTCAACACCCCCCACAATCGTCCCTCAATACTCTCATCCCCAACATCCCCCCATCAACAGTCTTCCTTCAATATCCGTCCCTCAACACTTCTCCCCCAACATCCCCACCCCCCTCAACACACACACCCTCAACACGACTCTCAAATAACATCTCCCCTCAACACTTTTCCCTCAGTATCCCCCCTCAACACTCCTACCCCAATATCCCCCCTCAACACTCCTCCCCCAACATCCCCTCTCAACACTCCTCCCTCAGTACCACTCCTCAACACTCCTCCCCCAATATCCCCCCTAAACACTCCTCCCCCAATATCCCCCTTCAACACTCCTGCCCCAACATCCCCTCTCAACACTCCTCCCTCAGTACCACTCCTCAACACTCCTCCCCCAATATCCCCCCTAAACACTCCTCCCCCAATATCCCCCCTCAACACTCCTCCCCCAATATCCCCCCTCAACACTCCTCGCCCAATATCCCCCCTCAACACTCCTGCCCCAACATCCCCTCTCAACATTCCTCCCCAACATCCACTCTCAACACTCCTCCACCAACATCCCCTCTCAACACCCCTCCCTCAGTACCACCCCTCAACACTCCTCGCCCAATCTCCCCTCTCAACACTCCTCCACCAACATCCCCTCTCAACATCCCTCTCTCAGTACCACACCTCAACACTTCTCCCCCAATATCCCCTCTCAACACTCTTCCCCAACATTGCTCCTCAGCACCATCTCCACCATCCCCCCCCTCAACACTCCTCCCCCAACATCCCCTCGCAACACTCCTCCCCAACATTGCACATCAGCACCACCACCACCCCTCCCCCTCAACACTCCTCCCTCAGTACCACCCCTCAACACTCCTCCCCCAATATCCCCTCTCAACACTCCTCCCTCTATACCACCCCTCAACACTCCTCCTCAATATCCCCCCTCAACACTCCATCCCCAACATCCCCTCTCAACACTCCTCCCTCTATACCACCCCTCAACACTCCTCCTCAATATCCCCCCTCAACACTCTATCCCCAACATCCCCTCTCAACACTCCTCCCTCTATACCACCCCTCAACACTCCTCCTCAATATCCCCCCTCAACACTCCTCCCCCAACATCCCCCCTCAACACTCCTCCCCCAACATCCCCCCTCAACACTCCTCCCCCAACATCCCCCCTCAACACTCCTTCCCCAACATCCCCCCTCAACACTCCTCCCCCAACATCCCCCCTCAACACTCCTTCCCCAACATCCCCTCTCAACACTCCTCCCTCTATACCACCCCTCAACACTCCTCCCCAACATTGCACATCAGCACCACCACCACCCCTCCCCCTCAACACTCCTCCCTCAGTACCACCCCTCAACACTCCTCCCCCAATATCCCCTCTCAACATTCCTCCCTCTATACCACCCCTCAACACTCCTCCCCCAACATCCCCCTCAACACTCCTCCACCAACATCCCCTCTCAACACTCCTCCCTCTATACCACCCCTCAACACTCCTCCCCCAATATCCCCCCTCAACACTCCTGCCCCAACATCCACTCTCAACACTCCTCCACCAACATCCCCTCTCAACACTCCTCACTCAGTACCGCCCCTCAACACTCCTCCCCCAACATCCCCCCTCAACACTCCTCCCTCAGTACCACCCCTCAACACTCCTCCTCAATATCCCCCCTCAAGACTTCTCCATCAATATCCCCCCTCAACACTCCTCCACCAACATCCCCTCTCAACACTCCTCCCTCAGTACCACCCCTCAACACTCCTCCACCAAAATCCCCTCTCAACACCCCTCCCTCAGTACCACTCCTCAACACTCCTCCTCAATATCCCCCCTCAACACTCCTCCATCAATATCCCCCCTCAACACTCCTTCACCAACATCCCCTCTCAACACTCCTCCCTCAGTACCACCCCTCAACACTCCTCCCCCAATATCCCCCCTCAACACTCCTCCACCAACATCCCCTCTCAACACTCCTTCCTCAGTACCACCTCTCAACACTCCTCCCTCAGTACCACCCCTCAACACTCCTCCCCCAGTTTCCCCTCTCAACACTCCTCCTCCAATATCCCCCCTCAACACTCCTCAACCAACATCCCCTCTCAACACTCCTCCCTCAGTATCACCCCTAAACACTCCTCCCCATTATCCTCCCTCAACACTTCTCCCCCAATATCCCCTCTCAACACTCCTGCCCCAACATCCCCTCTCAACACTCCTCCCCAACATTGCACCTCAGCACCATTCCCCCCCCCCCCCCCCCCCCCCCCGCCCCCAACACTCCTTCCCCAACATCCCCTCTCAACACTCCTCCCCAACATTGCACCTCAGTACCATCACCACCATCCCCCCCCCCCTCAACACTCCTCCCCCAACACTACCTTGAACACTCCTCCCCCAACATCCCCTTCAACACTCCTCCCCCAACATCCCCACTCAGCACTATCCCCACCCCCACCCCCTCAGCACTCCTCCCCCAACATTACCTTCAATACTCCTCCCCCAACATCCCCTTCAACACTCCTCCTCCAACATCCCCTCTCAGCACTATCCCCACCATCCCCCCTCGACATGCAAATGAAAGACAAGAAAGGTTGAGGCATTCCACGTGCTGCTTATGCATTCTGTAATCCAATAGCCCAACTTGCAACACGCTTTGGAGGAGAAAGACCTTTTTCAGTAGTACAAATCTGCAGTCTAGCTTCCAAATGTCTGCGCTCAAGCGCAAGTGTATGCTCACCATATTTCTGAGCCTTAGCTCTGTCTTGGTCCGTTTGCCACCATTCACCTCTTGGACAATTTCGCTTGCCCATGTTTTTGACTCACATGCGAAGCAAAAGTGAGTCTATGTACTCACCCGTGTCGTCCGTCCGGGCGTCCGGGCGTCCGGGCGTCCGTGAAAAACTTTAACGTTGGATTTTTCTCGGAGACTATTAAGGCTATCAACACCCAATTTGGCATGATGGTGTATGATGACAAGGCCTCAAAAAACATACATAGTGACTTGACCTTGCTTCAAGGTCAAGGTCGCAGGGGCCATAAATGTTGTCTAAAAAACAGCCATTTTTCACATTTTCCCAATTTTCTCTGAAGGTTTTGAGATTGGATACCTGACCTGTATATGGTATATAGGGCAAAGTAATCCCTATCTTTTGATACCAGCTTGATTGACCTTGCTTCAAGGTCAAGGTCACAGGAGCTCTTTAAAGTTGGATTGTATACATATTTTGAAGTGACCTTGACCCTGAACTATGAAAGATAACTTTTCCAAACTTCATAACATTGTAGTACACATGTTATACTTTTATACTAGGTCACTCATGTTGTCAGTCCGGGCGTCCAGGCGTCCGTCCGGGCTTCCGGGCAGACCGGGCGTCCGGGCGTCCTTTAATCCGTAAAAAACTTTAACGTTGGATTTTTCTCGGAGACTATTAAGTCTATCAACACCCAATTCGGCATGATAGTGTAGGATGACAAGGCGTACAAAAACATACACAGTGACCTGACCTTGCTTCAAGGTCAAGGTCACAGGAACTCTTTAAAGTTGGATTGTATACATATTTTGAAGTGACCTTGACCCTGAACTATGGAAGATAACTCTTCCAAACTTCATAACATAGTAGTACACATGTTATACTTTCATCATGAGACATTTGGTCACATAGCATCAAGGTCAAGGTCACTTTGACCCTTATGAAAATGTGACCAAAATGGGGTAGCGAACCACTAAAAGTGGCCATATCTCATGGTAGAAAGTGCCAATAAGCACCATTGTGCTTCCTATGTCTTGAATTAACAGCTTTGTGATACATGACCTTGGATTACCTTGACCTTGGGTCAAAGTCACATGTATTTTGGTAGGGAAAATGTCTAAAGCAGTTCTAAGTGTATGATGTCATTGCTATGTTTGGTTGTTTGACCTTGACCTTGAAGGTCACCTGAAGGTCAAGGTCATGTAAAGGTCAAGGTCAAGCATGTGAGTCGTGTGGGCTTTGCCCTTCTTGTTACAACGAAACGCTCGAT
>JAWQFJ010001438.1:10000-25000 GCA_034096865.1 Theodoxus fluviatilis
GTAATTGTGCTTCCTTCCTTTGTATCGTGCTTCCTTCCTTTGTACTGTTCATCCTTCCTTAGTAATGTGCATCCTTCCTTTGTACTGTTCATCCTTCCTTTGTACTGTGCTTCCTTCCTTTGAAATTGTGCTTCCTTCCTTAGTACTGTGCTTCCTTCCTTTGTACTGTTCATCCTTCCTTTGTACTATGCATCCTTCCTTTGTAATTGTGCTTCCTTCCTTTGTATCGTGGTTCCTTCCTTTGTACTGTGCATCCTTCCTTTGTACTGTGCTTCCTTCTTTTGTATCGTTCAATCTTCCTTTGTACTGGACTTCCTTCCTTTGTATCGTGCTTCCTTCCTTTGTACTGTTCATCCTTCCTTTGTACTGTGCTTCCTTCCTTTGTACTGTTTATCCTCCCTTTGTACTGTGCATCCTTCCTTTGTACTGTGCATCCTTCCTTTGTACTGTTCATCCTTCCTTTGTAATTGTGCTTCCTTCCTTTGTACTGAGCTTCCTTCCTTTGTACTGTACATCCTCCCTTTGTACTGTACATCCTTCCTTTGTAATTGTGCTTCCTTCCTTTGTATCGTGCTTCCTTCCTTTGTACTGTTCATCCTTCCTTTGTACTGTGCTTCCTTCCTTTGTACTGTTCATCCTTCCTTTGTACTG
This sequence comes from Theodoxus fluviatilis, assembly GCA_034096865.1. Taxonomy (NCBI): domain Eukaryota; kingdom Metazoa; phylum Mollusca; class Gastropoda; order Cycloneritida; family Neritidae; genus Theodoxus; species Theodoxus fluviatilis. Next base: position 10,652 of record JAWQFJ010001438.1, read on the forward strand.
TTCATCCTTCCTTTGTACTGTGCATCCTTCCTTTGTACTGTGCTTCCTTCCTTTGTACTGTACATCCTTCCTTTGTAATTGTGCTTTCTTCCTTTGTATCGTGCTTCCTTACTTTGTACTGTGCTTCCTTCCTTTGTAATTGTGCTTCCTTCCTTAGTACTGTGCTTCCTTCCTTTGTACTGTTCATTCTTCCTTTGTACTATGCATCCTTCCTTTGTAATTGTGCTTCCTTCCTTTGTATCGTGGTTCCTTCCTTTGTACTGTGCATCCTTCCTTTGTACTGTGCTTCCTTCTTTTGTATTGTTCATCCTTCCTTTGTACTGGACTTCCTTCCTTTGCATCGTGCTTCCTTCCTTTGTACTGTTCATCCTTCCTTTGTACTGTGCTTCCTTCCTTTGTACTGTTCATCCTTCCTTTGTAATTGTGCTTCCTTCCTTTGTACTGTTCATCCTTCCCTTGTAATTATGCTTCCTTCCTTTGTACTGAGCTTCCTTCCTTTGTATCGTGCTTTCTTTCTTTGTACTGTGCTTCCTTCCTTTGTAATTGTGCTTCCTTCCTTTGTACTGTGCTTCCTTCCTTTGTATCGTGTCTCCTTCCTTTGTATCGTGCTTCCTTCCTTTGTATCGTCCTTCCTTCCTTTGTATCGTGCTTCCTTCCTTTCTACTGAGCTTCCTTTCTTTGTATTGAGCTTCCTTCCTTTGTACTGAGCTTCCTTCCTTTGTACTGTGCTTTCTTCCTTTGTATCGTGCTTCCCTTCCTTTCTACTGAGCTTCCTTCCTTTGTACTGAGCTTCCCTCCTTTGTACTGAGCTTCCTTTCTTCGTACTGTGCTTTCTTCCTTTGTATCGTGCTTCCCTTCCTTTCTACTGAGCTTCCTTCCTTTGTACTGTGCTTCCTTCCTTTGTATCGTGCTTTCTTCCTTTGTACTGAGCTTCCTTCCTTTGTACTGAGCTTCCTTCCTTTGTATCGTGCTTCCTTTCTACTGAGCTTCCTTCCTTTGTACTGTGCTTCCTTCCTTTGTATCATGCTTCCTTCCTTTGTATCGTGCTTCCTTCCTTTGTACTGTGCTTCCTTCCGTTGTATCGTGCTTCCTTCCTTTGTATCGTGCTTCCTTCCTTTGTATTGTGCTTCCTTCCTTTGTATCACGCTTCCTTCCTTTGTATCGTGCTTCCTTCCTTTCTACTGAGCTTCCTTCCTTTGTATCGTGCTTCCTTCCTTTGTACTGTGCTTCCTTCCTTTGTACTGTGCTTCCTTCCTTTGTATCGTGCTTCCTTTCTTTGTACTGTGCTTCCTTCCTTTGTATCGTGCTTCCTTCCTTTGTACTGGGCTTTCTTCCTTTGTACTGTGCTTCCTTCCTTTCTACTGAGCTTCCTTCCTTTGTACTGTGCTTCCTTCCTTTGTACTGTTCATCCTTCCTTTGTATCGAGCTTCCTTCCTTTGTACTGGGCTTTCTTCCTTTGTATCGTGCTTCCTTTCTTTGTACTGAGCTTCCTTCCTTTGTACTGTGCTTCCTTCCTTTGTACTGGGCTTCTTTCCTTTGTACTGTGCTTCCTTCCTTTGTACTGTGCTTCCTTCCTTTGTACTGAGCTATATTCCTTTGTTTTGGGCTTCCTTCCTCTGTATCGTGCTTCCTTCCTTTGTACTGAGCTTCCCTCCTTTGTACTGAGCTTCCTTCCTTTGTACTGTGCATCCTTCCATTGTAATTGTGCGTCCTTCCTTTGTATCGTGCTTCCTTCCTTTGTACTGTGCTTCCTTCCTTTGTACTGGGCTTCCTTCCTTTGTACTGTGCTTCTTTTCTTTGTACTGTGCTTCCTTCCTTTGTACTGTGCTTCCTTCCTTTGTACTGAGCTATATTCCTTTGTTTTGGGCTTCCTTCCTTTGTATCGTGCTTCCTTCCTTTGTACTGAGCTTCCTTCCTTTGTACTGAGCTTCCTTCCTTTGTACTGAGCTTCCCTCCTTTGTACTGGGCTTCCTTCCTTTGTACTGTGCTTCCCTCCTTTGTACTGGGCTTCCTTTCTTTATACTGTGCTTCCTTCCTTTGTAGAGGTCTTCCCTCCTTTGTACTGGACTTTTCCTCATTGCACTGGGCTTCCTTCCTTTGCACTGGTTTCCTTACTTTGTACTGTGCTTCCTTCCTTTGTACCCGGCTTACTTCCTTTGGACCGTGATTCTCCCCTCTTGCACTGGGCTCCCTTCCATTGCACAGGGCGTTCTTCCTTTGGTCTGGACTTCTCTCCTTTGTTCTGGACTTCACCCTGCGTGGACTTCTGATCTTTTCCTCTTTTGTTGCTCGTCCTGCTTCTATTGTTTCACCTGCTTCTACTGCTTCTCCCGCTCATGTTTCTTCTGCTCTGCTCCTGTTATCTCGTATCTACCCCTTTCCCTTCCTTCGTGTTCCATCACGTCGCAAACATTTATCTTCCTGCATCTGTCTTTCTTCGTGAACTGCGCCTCCTCCTCCTCCTCCTCCTCCTCCTCCTCCTCCTCCTCCTCCTCCTCCTCCTCCTCCTCCTCCTCCTCCTCCTCCTCCTCCTCCTCCTCCTCCTCCTCCTCCTCCTCCTCCTCCTCCTCCCCCCCCCCCTCCCCTCCCTCCCCCATCCCCTCCCCACCCCCTCCCCCACCCCCTCCCCCACCCCCTCCCTCACCCCTCCCCTTCCCCACCCCCTCTCCCACCCCCTCCCCCATCCCCTCCTCCGCTTCCTCCCCCGCCCCCGCCCCCTTCCCCTCCTTCCTCCCCCTCCTTCTCCCTCCTCTCTCCTCCTCCTTCTCCCTTCTCCTCCCTCCTCTTCCCTCCTCCTCCCTCCTCCTCCTCCTTCTCCCTTCCTCCTCCTCTCTCCTCCTCTCCTCCTCTCCCTCTCCTCCTCCTCCTACTCGCTCCTCCTCCTTCCTCCCCTCCTCCTCCTCCTCTCTCCTCTCGTCCTCCTCTCTCCTCTCTCCTCTCTCCTCCCTCCTCCTCCTCCTCCTCCTCCTCCTCCTCCTCCTTCTCCTTCTTCTTCTTCTTTTTCTTCTTCTTCTTCTTCTTCTTCTTCTTTCTTCTTCTTCTTCTCTTCTTCTTCTCTTCTTCTTCTTCTTCTTCTTCTTCTTCTTCTTCGTTCTCTTTCTCCTCCTCCTCCTCCTCCTTCTCCCTCCTCCTCCTCTCTCCTCCCCTCCTCTCCTTCTTCTCTTCTTCTTCTTCTCTTCTTCTTCTTCTTCTTTCTTCTTCTTCTTCTTCTTCTTCTCTTCTTCTCCTTCTTCTCCTTCTCTTCTTCTCCTTCTTCCTTCTCTTCTTCTTCTTCTTCTCTTTCTTCCTTCTTCTTCTTTCTTCTCCTTCCTTCTTCTTCTTCTTCTTCTTCTTCTTCTTCTTATCTTCTTCTTCTTTTCTTCTTATTTTCTTCTAGTTTTCTTCTTTTCTTTTCTTCTTTCTTCTTCTTCCTCTTCCTCTTCTTCCTTCTTCTCTTCTTTTTCCTTCTCTTCTTCTTCTTCTTCTTCTTCTTCTTCTTCTTCTTCTTCTTCTTCTTCTTCTTTCTTCTTCTTATCTTCTTTATCTTCTTATTCTCTTCTCCTTATCTCCTTCTCCTTCTTCTTCTTCTTCTCTCTTCTTCTCTTTCTTCTTCTTCTTTCTTCTTCTCTTCTTCTTCTTTTCTTCTTCTTTCTTCGTCTTCTTCTTCTTCTTCTTCTTCTCCTTCTCCTTCTCCTTCTCCTTCTCCTTCTCCTTCTCTTTCCTTCTTCTTCTTCTTCTTCTTCTTCTTCTTCTTCTTCTTCTTCTTCTTCTTCTTCTTCTTCTTCTTCTTCTTCTTCTTCTTCCTCATCTTCGTTGTTATGTGCTGAGGTGTAGTTTCGTTTTCGGTAAACAAGATTGAAATTAGAGGGCCCTAAACTACCTGAATGGGTCGTCTTTGGTGGCATATGAGGACTCTCTTTCTCTCTCTCTCTCTCTCTCTCTCTCTCTCTCTCTCTCTCTCTCTCTCTCTCTCTCTCTCTCTCTCTCTCGCACACACACAGAGAGAGAGAGAGAGAGAGAGAGAGAGAGAGAGAGAGAGAGAGAGAGAGAGAGAGAGAGAGAGGTGGTGGTGGTGGTGGGATGGGGTGAGATGTAGGTGTTAGAGGAAATAGAGAACCTGTCGATTTAGGCACAGAGCATAGTTGTACATGATTCTGCCCTCTTTCTGTAACCCTTGCGAACGATCTCTTTTCAAGCTTCGGCGCTTCCATACAGATCCATTAATTCTGTCTGAAGCTCTGAAAGGTAAGTGATATTACTTCCTCTCACCTCTCCCTCCTTCCCTTAACTTTCTCTCCATCTACCTCCAGCCCCTCTGCTACCTCCACCGTCACTCTCACCCCCTATCCATCCCTTTTCCTCCTTTCCCTGTTTGCTGTCAATAATCGACCTCCCCCTCCCCTCCTTCTTCCCTTCCTCTCACTCCATGGCCCAACCCTCCTAATCTCTTTCTTCTGCTTCCTTTTATGTCCTTTATATGTCCGTTTGAACATAATAAAACTCAAAAACACATTAAAACACACAGACATTGGCACACTAGCACACACACACACGGACGCATGTTTATTTACCCGCTTTTTACAGTTCTCTCTCTGATTGATTCTATTGCTTTCCCACACGTACTCTCACACACACACACGCGCGCTCGCACGCGCGCGCGCATGCACAAGCACAAGCGCGCGCATGCAAAACAAAAAATGTACAATATACACAAAATTAAATTGATGCATAGGTGGAAGGCTCGATCTTGAAGGTGCTCTTAACATTCTGTGTTCATTGAGATACAGGGCTAGTGTTTTTTTCCCGAAGAGGTTTATACTAGAGGAATTCTTTAAAAAAAATACTAGCTTGCTGTTCATTACCCTCGATGGAGTAGTTGGTTAGTTAATTAAATATTTAGCAAAATAACTGTTAAAAAATCAAAATGGATCCTGATGAAAATTGAAGGAATTTAAGAGTCTTACCTAAGGAAGAATTCATGAAGTGTTTTGGGTTATCTGTTATCCACTCTGGGAATGAATCCCAAAAGAGAATGTGATATTTCATGTAGTTACGTCCGTGAAGGAGGTTATGTTGTGCCCTCGGTTCGTTAGTTAAATAGTTACTTTTAGTTTAGTATAGTTTAGTTCAGTTCAGTTCAGACCAGTTCAGACCAGTTCAGTTCAGTTCAGTTCAGTTCAGACCAGTTCAGTTCAGTTCAGTTCAGTTCGGTTCAGTTCAGTTCAGTTCAGTTCAGTTCAGTTCAGTATAGTTCAGTTCAGTTCAGTCCAGTCCAGTCCAGTCCAGTCCAGTCCAGTCTAGTCTAGTCTAGTCTAGTCTAGTCTAGTCCAGTCTAGTTTACTTTCGTAAAGTTAGTTAGCAATATTACTTTAAAAGTTCATAAAGTATCCTGATAGAATTTGGTTAAAAGTCAGAGTTTCACCCAGGGAACGATTAATTGCATTTTTTAGGTTATTTCGTTTGGGAAATACGACCAAAGAGAGAATGTCATAATTATGTTGTGTCGTTTGGAAATTCGAAACAAAGAGAGATCTTATTGACAGCGCGAAGTTGATGACGTCAAACTATTGATGAAGCGGGCGTATGCGTTCCGAACTCAGATATATTGCTTTCAGCCAATAAAATGATCTAAACTTCGTAGAGTCCGGCCTGGCAAGCAGAACATGCTGCCTTTAGTAATCATGCAGGCCACGGAAGAGAAATGTACACTTTCTTGGCGGAGGTTTGCGCTCTCAGAGTGCTCTATGGTTTCATTTTTGAAATGAAGGCCAGATTTTCTTGATCACTTGCTCTAAATTATGTGTGTTTTATGGCCTCCAGCCCAGTCCAGACGCGACAAACGGTACTTGATGCAACAGAAAATGGTATTCAAGCTTTTGGACGCTCTAGATGCCTCTGATGAGAAGGTGAGGACAAACTCCGTATAAATCATGCGCATGATTCCCAGTAACAATTTGCTTGCACTTTGTTATCCGATCATTCCATGTAATTCACTTTATGTTTGACTTGTTTCTTTCACTACCTTTTGTTTCTTTATCTGTTCATCATTCACTGTTGCTTTCTCTTTTCCTGCCGTGTTGCTTCTGTCGCCTCCATTTGTTCTCTCTCTCTCTCTCTCTCTCTGTCTCTCTCTCTCTCTCTCTCTCTCTCTCTCTCTGTGTGTGTGCGTGTGCGTGCGTGCGTGTGTTTTGTAATCATCGTTTGCTTTATTTTCTCTAAATATTATTGTGTTCTTACACAATTTCGGACGGACGGATGGACGGACGGACTCTAAGAGACAGACAGATAGATGGAGGGACGAACGAATGGATGGATGAATAAATGAATGATTGAATGAATGGATAGATGGATGGGTGGATGGGCGTACGGACGGATGGACAGGGCGACAGATCAACAAACACAAACACACGGACTAGTTGGAAGCTGTTCAAAACCACACAGGACTTGCTGGAGCGACAGCGAGAGATGAGGCCACGGTCCAAAAACCTGCGAGATACAGTGAAGGCGAAGCAGAAGAACATACGACGGCTCAATGCCGAGCTGCAGCGAATGGACGACAGAAATGCCTACCTGATTTACGAATCGGAACCTCGACGGAACAGGTAAACACACTGACGTGATCCAAAATTGGGACTGTGATAATGTCTAAATGTTGTTTTCCATTCTCCTTGATTGTTAGGGTTAATGTAGCGTTTTATCCAGTTTGCTTTAACTGCTGATAGAAAGCTTTGAGCATCTAACATTTTCAAACCACCCTTTTCAACCTTCTCACATTACTTTTCGGGCTATTCTGTCAGGTTTATCATTCCACAAGAATTTAAACAGTTCCTTGTTTATTGCCTTTATTAGATTTTCAGTGAGATTAGGTAGAGTTGTTAATGGATGTAGTATAATAGGGAAAGCTAGAATCTTAATGACTTATTTTACCATAAAAGGTGAGGTTACGAGGTTTCCATTTCTGTAATAGCATAACCATTTTTCGGTATCTCTCATTCATGTTTATTTCAGTCACCTTGCTTGTTTCATTAGTGAAAAATATTCCTAGAGTTTTAACGCCCTCTGAAGTCCATGAAAAGTTCTTATCCTGGCATAGTCTGATTTGAATGTCTTTGAGGGGGCCTATTCTCAGAATGGCACTCTTTTCATAGCTGCCGTTTAATCCAAATTTTTCTCCAAAGCTTTCAAGAATGGAGCAGGTAGTGTTGAGATCTCATTCTGTTCCATATAGGAAAATTGTTACATCGTCAGCATATGCTGTCATTTTTACAGTGGTATCCAGAAGTTTAAAACCTTGAATATTGTCATTATTTCTTATTAAATGATAACAGATTTTAATCTCAATGTTGATAATATAAGGAGAAAGAGGACACCCCTGTCTTGTTCCGCAGGCTACTTTACATAATGCTGACATGTATCCATTGTTAGTTACACAGCTTTGTGCACATGTGTAAAATAATCAGATTCCCTGCACATGTATCCAGTCCTTGCCAACGTTGAAATGTTTTAGTGTTTTAATCATTTAATCATGATCAACACTGTCAAATGCTCTCTTGAAGTTTACAAACATAATAAAACATTTTCAGTCTCTCTTATTAGCATGTAAATTGACATCATGAATCAGTCTAATATTTTTTCCTATATAACTATTTTGGGGGATGGTGAATGATTGATGGTCGAACTTTTAAAATCCTATTTGCTATTGCTTTTGCAGTTATATTGTAGTCAGCATTCAATAAGGTGATTGGTCTCCAGTTGTTCAAAGATGTTCTGTCTTGATCTTTTGGGGGTATTAAAGTAAAAATACCTTGATTGTAGCATTGTTAGCTTGCCTTTCTCAAATGAGTGATTCAGTGAATCTAATACTATAGGTGGGTTTTAATGTTTGGCCAAAGTACCTTATACAATTCACAGGGATTCCATTACTACCTGGACTTCGATTGTTTTTCATACATTTTATAGATTCTTCCAATTTAACTTGTCACAAGACCTTCACAACTATGTTTATCATCCCTGCTGGATTTTGGAATCCTCCTCCTCCTCCTCCTCCTCCTCCTCCTCCTCCTCCTCCTCCTTTTCCTCCTTCTTTTCCTCCTTCTTTTCCTTCTCCTCCTCCTCCTCCTCCTCCTCCTCCTCCTTTTCCTCCTCCTCCTTTTCCTCCTCCTCCTCCTCCTCCTCCTCCTCCTCCTCCTCCTCCTCCTCCTCCTCCTCCTCCTCCTCCTCCTCCTCCTCCTCCTCCTCCTCCTCCTCCTTTTCCTCCTCCTTTTCCTCCTCTTTTTCCTCCTCTTTTTCCTCCTCCTCCTCCTTTTCCTACTTTGTCCTCCTCCTCCTTCTCCTCCTTTTCCTACTTTGTCCTCCTCCTCCTTCTCCTCCTCCTCCTCCTCCTCCTCCTCCTCCTCCTCCTCCTCCTCCTCCTCCCCCTCCTCCTCCTCTTCCTTCTCCTCCTCCTCCTCCTCCTCCTCCTCCTCCTCCTCCTCCTCCTCCTCCTCCTCCTCCTCCTCCTCCTCCTCCTCCTCCTCCTCCTCCTCCTCCTCCTCCTCCTCCTCCTCCTCCTCCTTTTCCTCCTCCTTTTCCTCCTCCATTTCCTCCTCCTTTTCCTCCTTTTCCTCCTCCTCCTCCTCCTCTTCCTCCTCCTCCTCCTCCTCCTCCTCCTTCTTTCCCTCCTCCTTCTCCTCCTCCTTCTCCTCCTCCTCCTTTTCCTCCTCCTCCTTTTCCTCCTCCTCCTTTTCCTCCTCCTCCTTTTCCTCCTCCTTTTCCTCCTCCTTTTCCTCCTCCTCCTTTTCCTCCTTCTTTTCCTCCTCCTCCTCCTCCTCCTCCTCCTCCTCCTCCTCCTCCTCCTCCTCCTCCTCCTCCTCCTCCTCTCCTCCTCCTCCTCCTCCTCCTTCTCCTCCTCCTCCTCCTGCTCCTCCTTTTCCTCCTCCTCCTCCTCCTCCTGCTCCTCCTTTTCCTCCTCCATTTCCTTCTCCTTTTCCTCCTCCTTTTCCTCCCCTTTTTCCTCCTTTTCCTCCTCCTCCTTCTCCTCCTTTTCCTCCTCCTCTTCCTCCTCCTTTTCCTTCTCCTTTTCCTCCTCCTCCTCCTTTTCCTCCTTCTTTTCCTTTTCCTCCTTTTCCTTTTCCTCCTCCTCCTCCTCCTCCTCCTCCTCCTCCTCCTCCTCCTTTTCCTCCTCCTTTTCCTCCTCCTATTTTTTACTCACATGCGAAGCAAAAGTGAGTCTATGTACTGAGCCGTGTCGTCCGTCCGTCCGGGCGTCCGGGCGTCCGGGCGTCCGTCCGGGCGTCCGTCCGGGCGTCCGTAAAAAACTTAAACGTTGGATTTTTCTCGGAGACTATTAAGTCTATCAACACCAAATGTGGCATGATGGTGTATGATGACAAGGCCTCAAAAAACATACATAGTGACTTGACCTTGCTTCAAGGTCAAGGTCACAGGAGCCATAAATGTGGTCTCAAAAACAGTCATTTTTCACATTTTCCCAATTTTCTCCCATGTTATTGAGAATGGCGACCTTAGCTACAAGTGGTATATAGGTCAAAGCAAGCCCTATCTTTTGATACCAGTTTGGTTGACCTTGTTTCAAGGTCAAGGTCACAGGGGCTCTTCAAAGTTGGATTGTATACATATTTTGAAGTGACCTTGACCCTGAACTATAGCAGATAACTGTTTCAAACTTAATAATTATGTGGGGCACATGTTATACTTTCATCATGAGACACATTTGGTCACATATCATCAAGGTCAAGGTCACTTTGACCCTTATGAAATGTGACCAAAATGGGGTAGTGAACCACTAAAAGTGACTATATCTCATGGTAGAAAGTGCCAATAAGCACCATTGTGCTTCCTATGTCTTGAATTAACAGCTTTGTGTTGCATGACCTTGGATGACCTTGACCTTGGGTCAAGGTCACACGTATTTTGGTAGGAAAAATGTGTAAAGCATTTCTTCGTGTATGATGTCATTGGTAGGTTTAGTTGTTTGACCTTGACCTTGAAGGTCACCTGAAGGTCAAGGTCATATAAAGGTCAAGGTCAAGCATGTGAGTCGTATGGGCTTTGCCCTTCTTGTTCCTCCTTTTCCTCCTTTTTTTCCTCCTTCTCCTCCTTTTCCTCCTCCTTTTCCTCCTCCTCCTCCTTTTCCTCCTCCTCCTTTTCCTCCTTCTTTTCCTTTTCCTCCTTTTCCTCCTCCTTTTCCTCCTCCTCCTCCTCCTTTTCCTCCTTTTCCTCCTCCTCCTCCTTCTCCTCCTTTACCTCCCTCCCCTCCCCTCCTTTCCCTCCCCCCCCCCTCCTCTCCCTCCCTTTCCTCCTTTCCCTCGCCCTCCCCCCTCCTCCTTCTCCTCCTCCTCCCCCTCCTCCTTCTCCTCCCCCTCCCTCGTCCTCCTCCTCCCCCTCAGGCAGAGGTAAACTTTATGTAGCCTTTATTGATCATATGAAAGCATTCGATTCAGTTCTTCGTCCACGCCTATAGAGCATACTAGCAGCATCGGGTGTTTCCACGAAATGTATTAAAATTACACAATCGATGTATCACACAGTGCATTCGTGCGTTAGATGGAACGGCAGCACCTCGGCCAGTTTGAATGTCCCATCGGAACGAAGCAAGATGCCAAAGAGAGTCCGATTTTATTTGCACTCTTTATCAATTTTGTTGCTAATTTTGTCCGTCAAAATGGCAAACACGGTATACAAATGCAAAGTGGTAGGGAGGAAATCTTCTTTCTTATTTTTGCTGCTGATGTGGCACTGTTGTCCACGACTCCTACAGGTCTTCAGACTCACATTAATAACCTTAACTACGCATCAAAACAACTGCTACTACCAGCTGCTGGTAGTAGCCAGAGATTGCTTTTCCCCTTCTTCAATACAAATGTTCATCTGCTCTTGTTGATCACACATCCATTTTAGAAAGGTGTTGGTACTCATTACTTCATTTTGCAGACCATCAAACTTATCACGGAGCATATTTGTCAGGCTATCCATTTTTATGTCGAAATCTTAATTCATAGACAGTATCTGAGCATGAAATCTTTCGAGTTTCTCCGGCATAACTGCGTCAATGTTCGTTCTCACATCTGTCTGTGTTTCGACGCCAGTCCCAGGTCCTCGGTTTTCGGAAATATACCCACTCAGTTGAAGGCGCTGGGAAAAGTCCCGACTGGCAGTAGATGTCTGACTAGGCTTCATGGCACAAGCGACGAGCAGGGATGCGTAGAGCGCAGTCCCTAACACACCTGCTTTCGCCGCTGCAAGCGGCAGTCGAGCTCTGCCTAGGCGACTCACGCTCACGCACGGCACATCGCAAGCAATGCCGCAAAGCAGAAATACGCCAAACATCAATTCAACAGTGTCATCCACATGCAGTTCTAACATGCCTCCTGTGCTTTCGCCGCATTTGATGCGACGAGATCGTCGCGGTTGTAGGGAGGCAGCAAACAGTCTTATGCGAGCTCGATACGTTGCCGTATCGACCCCCATGGCGGGGGAGCTCGTGAACACAGCTCACAACACTGTGTCGAGTGAATGAGTGAATTTTCTAAAGAGTTAGAAATTACAGAGAAAAAAATAAAGTAACGGTATTTTTATTACTCACACGGTCCCGTTGTGTATCCACTTGGGATAACTTTTGAGCCCACACAGTGAGTAGACACAACAGTCCTATATTCACAGGATGAACACGACGGAGCACCTGAACACACGTCTGCACTCTTTCAAACCAAGCTGCTGAATGGCGAGTGAGTGGGTGAGTGAGTGGGGTGAGGTGAGTAAGTGGGGTGGGGTGAGTGGAGTGGGGTGGGGTGAGTGGGGTGGGGTGAGTGAGGTGGGGTGAGTGAGGTGGAATGAGTGGGGTGGGGTGAGTGGGGTGGGGTGGGGTGAGTGAGTGGGGTGAGTGAGTCAGTGAGTGGGTGAGTGAGTGGGGTGAGTGAAGTGAGTGGGGTCAGTGAGGTCAGTGAGTGAGTGCGTGCGTGCGAGTGAGTGGAACGGCCGGTGTGCGTGAGGTGGGTTAGTGAGGTCAGTGATAACAGTGCGTGCATGCGTGCATGGCAAGCGAGCATAGGCGCGTAGGCTAGCGGGCGCGTGGGCTAGCGGGCAAGCGGGCGAGTGAGTGAGTGAGTGACGGACTGACTGACTGACTGAAGAGGGTCAGCGTGAATGACTTGTACGGGCGTGTTGTGTCTGTACAAGATGCGGGGTTTCTATGTAATCAAGTGCTTGCGTATGCTTACTCGAGGATGTGCATTTGCATGTGTTGAGTGTGCCGGATGGCGTCACAATGGGCTTGCTGTTGCCATGGACATGAGGGATTTCGTTGTAGTGAAGAGGCCCACCATGAAAAAGTTACCGAAGACATGACTGCCTTGAAGTCCAGGCACTTGAACTCATGGAAGATTCTTAAAGAGAAGGAAATGGTCCTGTGGCGCTTCCAGCTCTGCGCAGGAACTGCCCTAAACAAGATGAAGAAAATCGGCGTTCCAGTGGTAACTTTCCCTGCTTTCGTTTGCCACTGTGCCAGCATGCGCATTCAGGTGTAACCTATACTCTTTGTTCAGGTGTCATATACTGAAAGGTGTCTGTCCTGAAGGATCGCACGACCTACTTGCTTCTTCATTAGCTGTCAGCCTCTTGACGATTGGACAATCGCCCTCAGGTGTTGACGACACTCCCGCGTAATCTTGTTATCGGAACTGTTATTTGTCGACCGACCTTACTACGCTTTTAGCACACACAGAAATTGGCCTTGAACGGACGTTATCATAAAAATTCCATTTGATCAACGGGAATTTCCTGTTGTGCTAATTTCACACCTAAAGATTGCATATTTGTTGTGTCTGGGTACATGACGGTTCTTAGAGGAGACGATGGGCAGCAAGCACGAGTTTTTTTGTTGGTATGACTACAGACTCTCGATCAACGTGCACGTTGCATTGAGATAGTGGGGAGAAAATTCCGTAGTCACTTGGGACGCAGTTGTATGCATGCACTAATGTGGAACCGTTGGCCTTCCAGTCAGCTTTCTGCTTCAATTCGAGGGTCACCAGCATGCTTGATAAAGTTCTGGTGAAACAAGTGTGAGGCTGCCGGACTTAAAATGACGAGAACTTCTCTACTGACATTTTCTCCCTGTTATCTCAAGTGAAACGCTCGGTGCATATGTCTGAAATGGACCAATCACAGATAAGAAAGTGAGATTTAGTGGGGAAAACGTAATTTCATGAATAAACAAGTAGATCAAGGGCGGTCTTTCAGGATAAACACCTTTTAGTAATCGATTCTACCATCGCTCTGTGGGTCGGAGAGGCAAAATAAATGGTCACACTGCGTCACCCTACGCGATGCATAAAAGGCGAATATCATGACTTGATTGCTCTTACTCTGTCCAGGTCTGGTGAATTTTCGTGATCATGGGCTTCAAAGGCTGATACGCTGTACAAATACCATTCATTAATTCATTCACTTTCTCATTCATTCAGTCGACTCCTAGTTAGGTCTCCGAGTAGGGAAATTGTGCTTGAAACATATTCTTTTTAACTTTTTGTTTTCCCTAACCACAAACTTTTGGTTTTCATTTGTTCTTCAATACGTTTCACTCCGTTCATTATTGACTCACATGCGAAGCAAAAGTGAGTCTATGTACTCAGCCGTGTCGTCCGTCCGTCCGTCCGTCCATCCGGGCGTAAAAAGCTTAAACGTTGGATTTTTCTCGGAGACTATTAAGTCTATCAACACCAAATGTGGCATGATGGTGTATGATGAAAACATCAAAAATCACGCACTATAAAGATCCTGACGCTCATGTCCTCGACGGGTGGGTGTCGGCCAAAGTAAAAACACCCAGCACGCACAATTTCTCCTTTGTGGAAAACAGTGTGCCAGCGCCCTTGGCAGCAGGACACTGGTCTCATTGACTTGAGACACTACACACTGAGAGGCAGCCTCGACATCGGCTGAAGCGCTTTGAGTCTCACTGAGTGGGAGTATCGCGCGGTATAAGAGTGATTTAATAATAATAATAATAATGACAAGGCCTAAAAAAACATACATAGTGACTTGACCTTGCTTCAAGGTCAAGGTCACAGGAGCCATAAATGTGGTCTCAAAAACAGTCATTTTTCACATTTTCCCAATTTTCTCCCACGTTATTGAGAATGGCGACCTTAGCTACAAGTGGTATATAGGTCAAAGCAAGCCCTATCCTTTGATACCAGTTTGGTTGACCTTGCTTCAAGGTCAAGGTCACAGGAGCTCTTCAAAGTTGGATTGTATACATATTTTGAAGTGACCTTGACCCTGAACTATGGAAGATAACTGTTTCAAACTTAATAATTATGTGGGGCACATGTTATACTTTCATCAAAAGACACATTTGTTCACATATCA